>VUQI01028901.1:0-13762 GCA_015106735.1 Paratilapia polleni | reverse complement strand
TAACATGATTAAAATAAAAAATAAAAAAAATACAAAAACAAATTTAAAAAATATATATATATATATATATATATATATATATATATATATATAATTTTTAAGATAAGTAGACAAACAAACCAAAAACAAGAAACCAACAAATGAACAACAAACTGGTCCTCCCATGCCACTCATGGCAATTCATACCCCAACAAACAAAATGCAAAAATTACAATAAAGGGGAAAAAAACTGTCACCAAAGGTTAGCACAGTTTGTGGTTGATGGTCTCAAACACTGATTCTTCATCTTCACCAAAGTAATATACATCTGAAAAACTAAATGTAGTGTGATAGTAATAGTAGTGATAGTAGTAGTAATTTTTCTGGAGATTACAAAGAGATAACCTTGCCATCCATGTCAATCAATAAACCTATAAATAATTGTTTGATCTTTATCTCTAATTTTTATTTAAAGTCATGATTGCAGCATGTGTGCAACAATAACATCCAAAGAACTGCTCATCTCCTCTACCACCAACCTCTCATCTTTCAACATGAGACCCTTTTACTTGAACTTCTCCACCTTAGCTCTACCCTCCTGCGGTCCCTCTAGATATACTCATTAACAGTAGAGGGCATTGGAAACATCACCTCATCACCTCCCTACAGGACCAAGACCCTCCACCTGACCTTGGAAAACGTCCAAGCCAGCAGCACATCAAGCCTCAGAAGGGGAGAGGAGTTCAGGTTACACGATGAAGGTCAGCATACTGCAGCCTTGTTGCATGCTGACGAGCTCTGCTACTTCAGGCAGAAGGGGAATTTTCATGGTCTATCTTTTTTATTATTTGGAGATGGTGGATTCTTGAGTATACACCTGACCCCAACTGTTAAACTGCACTGCACTGATCAGGCCATAACTGATGGCCTTAAGATATCATCAGAAATGTAATGTGGCATTGTGCTGTTGTTTTCCAACACCTTTGAAATTCCATCTGGCAGCTAAAGCAGACATCTGAGTGACACTGACATAAAGCGAGACCACTACTCACTGACTCTTTCATGTGAAAACACAATCCTGCTTTCTTGAAACAGGGTAGGCAGAGGGAGAAGCAGAAAAGTCTATTAATAAGGAAGATGGAGTCTAATGTGGAATCGACCAGTAGGTCTTTTAATGATCACTAGCCTTTCATTGATCAAGCGCTGCAAGACAGGAACAAAGAACGCTTTGAGGGGAACGAATCCTCGGCTCTGCTTCTACTTCAAAAATCAGTCATCACAGTCATCACACATCTTTTAGCCCCAGAAGTCTGTTCTTGAAAAAATAAATAAATAAATATATATATATAAATAAAATGCAGATCTTAGTAATTGGATCTGCATTTTAATATATATATTTATATATATATATTTATATATAAATTTTATATTTTATATTATATTTATATATATTTTTATATATATATATATATTTTTAAATTAAGTTCCATTAACAAATATTAGTACTTGTACTGTAAATCAGATAAATTCTTGAAGCATTTCATTGTTTACATATTGTATGTCCATAATAGTCCATTTACCTTGTTATTTAGTACAGGTTAAATATTTTACTCATGCTAGTGCCATGACTCGAGGATGAATGGATTTTGATGGATGAAATTTGGTTCTGAGCAGGTTTAGTGCCACCATCAAGCTAAAAACTCCAGTTTTTGCAGTAGCTGAATTCATGACACCTGCTCAACACATGGATGTTTTGCAGTAGCTGCTTGCTACATTACAAATTCCCTGCAGCCCAACCCTATAGCCCACCATTGTATCTGTGAAACAGTATCCCAACTTTAAACAAGTTAGTTTTTTACTCATTAACTTTTAATCTATGGAGGTTTGCTATGTGTAAAACATATCTAGATCCTAGAAAAGCACGTTTGGTAAATGACTGAGTTAGGTATCCAGTTATCTTTAAAATAAAAATTTGCAGATTAGCACTGTAAGTGTAAGCAAGCTTAAGTAAGCATTTAGCCCAAAAATAGCCGTATAAAACTGCCAGTGTGGCTTCAAGAAACTGCAGATGGACAAAGTTAGCAGCTAGCTGGTGAATATAGGGGAGAATTTTGCATCTGAAAATGTGGAGACCAAAAAACAGCAAGGCAGGGAGTCAGTATTGGATTTTAATAGGTGCTCTGAAACATAACTTTGGTGTGCATGTGACACTGACAAGAGGAAAAAAGTAAAGTTATGAAGAGAAAGGTAAATGAAGTTTAATTTTACAGATTCCAAAACTGCTTTTGCATTTCCTCAAAATTTTTTTTGCATTTGCTCTAATACATAGAACAATACAAGAACAATACAATACAAGAAATACAAGAAAAGCTCAGCTCTACTGTAATTAAGTATTATATAGTAGTGCAAGTTGGTGCACCCTCCGTCACAGCTGAGGGTAACTGCAATCTGTACCACTGCAGTTAGGCATATAGCTCTAGGATCTAGTTCACCCGGCTCTCTCAGTGACTGATGGTGAGGCTGCTTGAACCAGGCACAAAGGCAACTGCAATCTGAGCAGTATCCACGTCCACAGCTTCAACCGCCACAGCTGGGCAGGGCAGCTCATGCAATAATTGCATCACTACATCATCTCCACTTTCTGCAGTATTTCAAAAGCATTTCTCTAAACTGGCAGCGTATTCTAACTGGTCTGTAACAACCTACCAACTGTGCATATGGGTAGGAGAAATGCAAAACATATTGTGCAGGATCGCAGAAGTAGTTCTGAAAGCATTACTTATCATGAGCCTCAGGGGCTCTCTATAATTATGTTATTGTTCCAACAATATGGCCAGACAATGCACAAGTCACATCATCAAGGAAAAAATCATTTTCACCAGGTTCCCATTTTCAAAAAAATTTATTAATGGAGGGTTCAGCACAGAGATGACAGCTATTGATTCAAACATATGAGTCTTTTGGATTCCTGCCCGGTCTGTTGTACAAAAGTTATATCCTCGTGAGTTTATCTGCCGGTGTGTCCTTATTTTTGACCTCTGATTTGTTGTTGCTTTGTTGCTGCACAATTACTTTTTCAAAATAATGACTCACAGTTTGAAAAGAAGACAAGCAGCAGGAAAATAACATGAATAATTAAAATAATTTTGGTATTTTTTTATTTCCCTGGAGTGAGATCAAGGTAAAGACATGCCAGGAGAACCTGTTTTGATACAGACAATGGCGCATTCTTATTGATTTTTGCACAGATTTGAGGATGCTATGGGAGTCTTGTCAGATATCAACATTAAATTCTTATTGATGGCAGTATTTATAGATCTGTGTACTTTTATGAACACCAAAGCTGTTTTTCTGTATCAACAGTGAAATGCAAAAGGTCAAAATCTGCTAAGAAAGCATAATGGATTGCAGAACAGCGCAAAAGTGACACCTGACAAATTTGAATGTATATTCTCTGGTCTGTCTGCAATATGTCACATTTGCAATACATTACATTGTTCAGCATCTGCCCTCCCAGAGAAAAACATGCTGTTCCTTGCTACAGTGCATTATGAAAGGTTGCAAATGGGCTAATTTGCAGCTTTGACAGCACCAGCCTCAGCAAAGGCGGGTAGTAATAGGTTTTGAGGTGCCGCTTCAGCGACTGCTGTGATGGGAACAACGTGGCTGAGAGTAGGCATAGGTCAGGCTTCTTTGGAAACTCTGACAAATTAAAAACAGAAAACCTTTGACATTTATCATGCTAGGAGTCTGCAAAGGTCATTGCCTGTATTTGCTGCTTTCATTTTCCTTCCCCATCCCCTCTGGATGTGTTTTGCTGTGATTGCTTATAGCCTGCTGGAGCTGCAGCAGGAGAAATCGGGAGCTGTGATTTTAGAGAAATACTTACACACACAATGACAGCATTTCTCATACAAGCAGTGGATATATGGGGTAAACAGGGATGAAAAAAAGAAGTCTATCTGTTGCTGCTTTCCTCTTGTTTATTTACTGCGCTATAGCAGTTGTTAATGGTCCTTTCATGATGATTAGTGATCACATCAGTTTCATCAGGATACGATTTAGAAGGAAACTGCTGTTGTGTAAAGAACAACCGTAGGCATGTAATACCACACTGAAATTCATTTCTGATTTCCTCACAATACATCATTCCACACCATAAACACTCAAAACTTGAGATCCCAGTGGACCATGACCGCCTCATTTAAATGTTAATATAAGTCCCATCATTCATAATTTAATGTGCTCTCTGGCATTTTTTGTTCATTTTGGCGACGCTATCTTATGTGACAAGCCAATTTACTGCTGGACTTGACTAAATTGCTTTAGCATTGTAATGCTAACGCCATAATAAATCCTTGACATACTGTTCCTCCTCAGGTAATAAAAGAAAATAATAGAAAGTTACACACGTTCGCTGTGAAATCCATTTTCATTGATTTCCCTGGCGTTACACACAGCATGAGATTCCGCCTCTAAGTCGGATATGATACAGCCAGAGAAACATTACATCTGAGGAATGTGACAGAGTTTGCCCTTTTTGCCCTTTTGTTGTCAGAGGTGGCATTAGTGGGGCTGAAAGCAATGTGAACGATGACACAAGCAGTGCTAGAAAGACGAATCAGACAGATTACAGCTCTGAGGAGAGAGCAGGGCCAGGCTTAATGCTGCTAGGTGTCATTTTGTGCGACCTTTCTGGGAATTACCACTGTGCATGACCCAAAGCATGTCTGCTTGTCAGAGAGACATTTAGGAGCTTCTGGTGCCAGTTTACCCTCATCCTCTATCCTTCCACAGGCAAACATCATGGTCTAACTCAGCCTCCAAGAGCCAAGCTACCTTCCAATTGACCCGATCGTGGCCAATACTGATAATCCCTCACTTCTCATTAGCGCGCTCTCACAACTTCAGCTGAAATTGGAATTCTACAGGCTTCATGTGTCTGCAATGTAGCTTAACCTTTGATAACATGTTGGCACGACTTAGCAGAGAAAACCTGGGATTAGTCGAATTGTGGAAGCTATTGTGGAAGAAAAGCAGCATCAGAAGTTGATCATCATTTAGGGGTAGTCAAAGCTTGAAATCCTGTGATTAAGACATGTAATCCTATGTTAATTTGTGGAACTGCAGTATATATGCTGATGAGTCACTGCGACATACCTGCTATTTCAAACCAGGCATTTCTTTGCTTTAAAGGATAAATTTGGTGCTATCCCCTTTTTTGCTAATGAATCCTATGAAAAGACCAAAAGCATAACTGTGTCCAACGCTCAGTTTTTTCAAACCTCACTGCTGCATTCAAAATTATGCTCAAGTATGAATAAGAATAACAATGACTTTAATAAGCCTCAAAGGGAAATTCTTTTGTCACAGTTGCGGAAGCCGTACAACTAAATGAAAAATCAGAATTAAAACTAAATCCATCCATCCAACCATCTTCTGATGCCAATCTGGGTCATGGGGCAGCAGTCTAAGCAGAGATGCCCAGACCTCCCTCTGCCTGGCTTCCTCCTTCAGCTCATCCAGGGTGACACCAAGATGTTCCCAAATCAGCTGGGAGATGTAATCTCTTCAGTGTGCCTTGGGTCTGCCCCGAGGCCTCCTCCCAGTAGGACTTGCCAAAAACACCTCACCTAGGAGACACCCAGGAAGCATCCTAGTTAGATGCCCAAACCACCTCAACTGGCTCTTTTTGATATAGAGGAGCAGCAGCTCCACTCTGAGCCCCTCCTGTATGACTGAGCTCCTCACCCTATCTCTAAGGGAGAGCCCAGACACCCTTTGGAGGAAGCTCATTTCTGCTACTTGTATCCGTGATCTCATTCTTTCGGTTGATACCCAAAGCTCATGACCATAGGTTAGGGTAGGAATGTAAATTGACCAGTAAATTGACAGCATCCGGGTTACTGCAGACGCTGCACCAATCCATCTGTCAATCTCCCGCTCCATTCTCCACTCACTTGTGAACAAGACCCCGAGATACTTAAACTCCTTCACTTGGGCTGTAGGCCACTGCCTAAGAACCACATCATCATAGATTGTGTGGTAAATATGAAGCTACAACAAGAAGCCACTTAGCTTATCTTAGAACAATGACCGAAAACAGCTACCCTGGCTCTGTTCAAAGGTTAAACTCTACCTAAATCTAGCTACAAGTAACTTTAAGGCTTAATATTTACATTTTGTATGTTCAACCCGTAGATTTTATGTAAAGGTGCCACTGTGACCTCACCGATTGGCTTTTGGACTTCTGCCTTGGGTTTACTATTATGGCTGTCGTGGTTTTTTGGTATGAGAAGTGACCATATTTGGACAAGTGGGTGGCCTCTAAGTTGTAAGCTCATGCTAGCAAGCCTAGTTAGCAAGGTGCAACCATAGACTGTATGGGTGCATTGCATAGACACAGACACTTGCTAACAGTGCTAAGTAACATGCAAAAATGTAGAAAAACACTTCTGCAGCAAGCCATATTCACATTTTTTGTTAGATCACTGCATTAGGATCTTGCAAACATGCTCAAGAGATACAGTTCAGTGACTCAAATAGCTGAGGTGATGCCAGCTGAAATATATTGGCCTAGTTGGCATTAGCTATTGTCACCAAAACATTTTTTGTATCAGGCTGTAAACATATTTATTTCTGTTCTAAAGTTGGGCATTTTAACAAGTCTGTGAGAACTGACTCACTTTTGGAACCACTCACAAGTGGCCAATCCTGGAACTGCAGTGGCACTTTTGTCTTGGCTTTATTTTTCAGTCCCAGTGGTTGTCACTTGATTCATTCCTTACAAAAGTGCATGGATTTTAATACTGTTGGGCACAGCCATGGTAGAAATCTCAAAATGTTTCCAATCTTTGTGCTAAGATAAGCTAACCAACTGCTGGATCAAGCTAAATTGTTATCGTCTGTGGGTTTTGTTATATTTCTAGAAGTATTGGGTTATTCATATTATTAGGAGTCCTCTGTTCATTTTCTGTCATTCCTGTGCTCTAAGTTTGATTATGTTAGTTTTGGTTTTGTCTCGTTATTTTAGAAATCTATTTCAGTTATTGTTTATAGTTTGTTAGTCATATACTGTGTTTTAGGGTATTATTCTAGCCTCCCCTAGTGTCTCCTTGTATGTTGTTGTTAAGTCTTTGTCTCTGTGTTTGATCCCTTTTAGTTACTTTTATTTTGTGAGTTCTCTGTCTCTTGTGCCTTGTTTTTAGTTTTACATCCCCCATTATTGTCTTGATTATTTTCAGTCATGCCTTGTTACCCTCCTGTGTGTGCCATTCCCCTTAGTGTTTGTCTGAGCATCTGTGTTTCCACCCTAGTGTGTTCCATGCTCCTGAGTTGCCTTTTTGAATCTCTGTTGCCCTGGTTGATTTTGCTTGGATTTTTGGACTTTGTGCATTCAACCTTAATAAAAGGTTTGCTTTTTGTTACCTCTGCCTGTGCTTTGAGTCCTGCATTTGGGTCCCTAACCTGCAAATCCTAACAGAAATATTTACAGACATGAGGCTGATATCACTTTTCTCATCTAACTCTTGGCAAGAAGAGTTTCTTGAAAATACAGCTGTATTTTCAAAAATGCAGCTGTACTGCTTTAAAGAGAGTAGAAATTATATGAAATGTGCATAAAATGCAGTGGAATATAGTTATGTGGATTTCTGTTTCTAGAAAAACAATTCCTAAACAATGACTATTCTGAAGATCCAGGATGTGGAGGAGGGGGGCTTGTCTAATAATATGTCCCACTGAGCAATACGACAAAACCGGCTTGAAATGCAGCCAAACACTAACAGGAAGCTACTGTGACAGGCAAAAATAAAATCACTCAGCTTGCAATGAACAATTACTTTAAGGCTCTAATTAAGATAAATTTGCTTTAAAGAGAGACAGAAAAAGACACAGAGGGAGAGAAAATGATGTTATGAAGTTAAATTGCCATTTTACTTGAAATAATGTCTGTAGACTTGCGTCAACTCCAAGAAAATATCTCTGAAGACATCCAATGTAAATCCATTTTTCTTTCCCTCCACATGTTTCTCCCCGAAGAGGTTTCTCATATATTCACGACAGTCCTGTGTCTGTGTTTTCCCCTCCCTTCACATCCTTGTCTGTATTTAATGTGCTCCACAAACCAGTCTTTGGACACAGTATGTTTTGAGAGACAGATGAGGGGAAATGATTCATTCATCAGACAAGGCTCAGAATACAAATCCCATCTGACCTGCTGATCGGATGGTTGATATTGCAGATCTTCCTCAGGGCGGGTGCTGGGCTACGCTTATTAGGGTTTTCAGTGGAGCATGTTGCACGGGTCATCATCTCTCCTGTAGTGACTCTGTGTGACAGCAAACACAAGCTGGCCTCACCTCTGAAAATGTGCACATTGCACCACCTAATTCAAACGTCAAACCAGATAAGAAACTGCAGGGATGATAGTGTGATATGAGGACTGGACAGGCCTGTCAGAGGGGTAATTATTTTCCACCAAAAGAAATATGGATTTGGCCTCAGGTGTGTGTTTTCTTGTTTCTGTGGTCAAATGTGTCACATCAAAACTCTGCAAAGGCAGATATATATACTCATCAAAACTTTTGTGATTGCTTTGGACTAGCAATTTCAAAGTGCTGTATGGAGGAAGATGACTGAGAAGAGCTGTCTGTGGTGCTGAAAATGACATTTAAAGACTAGTGTGCTTGCTTTTCTTATCTATAGGTTTGGCACTGACAAAAATGACATTACACTAATTTAAACAATTATTCTGGGGGGTTTGGATTAACAAAAAATACTGACAAACATTGTATCTATCAGAGGGATTTTATCTGTGAAGTGAATTCGTGGCAAGATGCCCAATAAGCAGATGTGAGCAGGTATAATATTTAAAGCAGATATGACAGCAGGCAGATGAAAAAACCACCTGCAGTGATGTTTTTGATGTATTTTCATTACTTTTATTATAAAAACCTTTTTCATTCAAGATTCATCAACACCCAGATACCAGAGGTAAAGCCCCTTCTTCGTCTTCCTGTTATAGACAGGAGATTTATAATTTAGACTTGAAGTCTTTCTCACATCACAGCCTTGGAGGGTGTAACCTGTTCATTAGACCTCATTTTTATTACAAGAATTAGAATAAAATTTCCTTTGTCACAGATGCAAAATTTTGGAAACTGTACAACTTAATGAAAAACTGAAATGAAAAGTTAAATACATGAAATTTTAAAACATCAAAAGCAAAAGAGGAATTATATAGCTAGATGGAATAAAATGAACTTTTGTGATGTTCACTGGAGCATTTTTGTCATTTTTTTTTTGTGCTCCTTTGGTGGGTTTTGACAACATCCTCCGCTGTGTTGCATGTGGACTGTCCAGCTCCACCCCAAAGCCTTTTAAAAACTCTTACAAGTTCTTTTAGTGTCATTCATCAACAGGTTTTTCCTCCAGTGGACCACAGCATTAAAAAAAAAAAAAACATCTGGAACAGAGCTACTCGTCTTGTCTTGTCCACTTTGCTGTCCAAGTGGACTTCCAGGAACTCCTGTACCACCTCCATCATCTCTCACCGACTGGAAAGAGGAGTACTGAATCCTGAAATTTACCAGTGGTGGATGGTTTAGTTCACACCAAGGCAGCCAACATCCAAAGAAGAGCTTTGGAACATCCTTCAAGAAGCCTGGAGAACTATTCCTGAGAGACTACTTAAAGAAATGACAAGAAAGTTTGCCTAAGAGAGCTCAGGTTGTGTTGAAGAATAAAGGCGGTCATACCAAATATTGACTTTCAAGCTCATTAGAACTGTACAAGCTTTGTTTTTGCCTTATATACTGTATTTCCATGTATGTTTGTGCATGTTTCAATAAATCACTGCATCTATTTTCCATTTTCCTAGCAAAATATAAAGAAATGAGGGGTGGCTCAAGACTTTTGCATAATACTCTACATAAAGCAATTTCACTACCACACACATCAGGTTTTTTTAGTTCAGTATCTTGCCCAAAAAAATCTTTGACATGCAGACAGGAGGACCTGGGGATCAAACCACCCACTGTCCAACTAGTGGATGACGACCTGCTCTGCCTCCTGAGCCACAGTTGGTTAAAGTCTGAAATAGTATTTATGATCCCCAGAGGATGAATCCCAGTGACAATGATGGTTTTCAGCAAAATGTTTTGACACATGAAAGTATGGCCATAAAGTTTGGCATAAACATTCAGGCTGTCCTCAAAGTTAATTGCAAAAACCTAACAACTTTTTAAATTGTGAACTCATCTGTAAAATGATTTACTTTGTCTAAAATTTTGTTTTTGATATATAGCCTCAGCTGTACTTTTAGGTTAGTGTTAATCGGTGAATGTCAGTATGCCGACATGCTAATTTATTCATGCTTAATATCAAGACTCTCAATCTTGAAAACATTATACTCTATGTAACAGTAGTTTGAAGTTAGTTCTACTGAAAAGCCCACTGCCATCAGCACCGATTAATTGAGATTTCAAATTTATAGCAGCTTTAATCAAAGCCAAAATAAACATCTACAGTGTGGCTCATGCTTCGTCTTTTGTCTACAAGCTAAGTTTAAATTTATACCTTAAATCTTTGCTTTGCTTTATTTTAGATAATAACACTGAAACAACCATATTTCCTCCTTGCTGAAAAAATGGGATTGATGCTGAGGCACACTCTCCCCCTGACTTGCTTCCTTTTATTTGCTCAGCCACTGTGCAATGATTTCCTTTGCCAAGGCAGAGACGCCGCACATTAAACTCTATTCTGAGCACAGGCTTCATCCACCCTGTGTATTGTGGAAGAATCCAATAATAAGGCTGAAAGTGAGAGAAACCCTGCAGAGATCTAATCAGTGCCGCACATTATACTGTGGTAGGGTCCAATGTATACCTGAGTCAGGCTCATCAGCAGCCATTTTTCAGAAACCAAATTAAGAATTATTATCACTTGAGGTCCCTGATACACTCCTTAATGTGTAAATTAAACTAAAATATCCTCTGAAATTTGTGCTGAGGTTTCAATAGGCGACCCCTGGAACACCTGCAATGGGCAATTCCGAAATCTCACTGAGTTCATGGTTAAATGGAAGTGATATACATTTTCACGTATTTTCACCTTTTGTTGAACACACTCACTCACCACATCTTGGTTAAAAATCCAGTTTTATATTTCCTCACATTAATTTGCAGCCTCAGGGAAGGTTTCATTCAGTTCCTGCTGAATATTTTGCCATTTTTTAACTGTGACAAGAAAATGCCAATTTACAGAGCACACAAAATTACTTTCATCCAATAAGCCAGATGCAAATGAATTCCAGTAAAGAAGGTCAAATATATTCAAGATTTTTCAAGCCCTCTTTAATAGAAAAAAAAAGCTGCATGTTGGCCTAAATATGGAAGTACTCTTAAATTATGACGCACAGTGTCGTAAGTAAAGGTTTGCACCACATTCCTATTGCCTTTTACTTACCTGCTAGACAACAAAAAAATGGGCTCTCATAAATTTGTCATGAATGAAATAAAAAGTTAATTCATTTTCTTCATGCTTGACTTTTTATGAAGAACTTGTGGATAAACAAGGCTCAAATGTGTGCAGTGGGCATGGTACCAGAGTGATTTGGCTTAAGAAGTGCATCCTGCTCCACAGGCTACAGGGAAGTGCTGAGGGGGCTGATCACATTCTGTCCACCTGTTCACAGAGGGAATGACCTCCAGGAACAGGTAGACATCCCAGCAGGTAAGTTACCACTCAAGCCAAGCATGCAGGTAAATCACAGTTGAGTTATGAAACC
Source organism: Paratilapia polleni (assembly GCA_015106735.1). Lineage (NCBI taxonomy): Eukaryota > Metazoa > Chordata > Actinopteri > Cichliformes > Cichlidae > Paratilapia > Paratilapia polleni. The sequence goes on along the minus strand of VUQI01028901.1, from coordinate 1,995 downwards.
ATAAAGCCCAGAGTGGGAAAAAGAAGTGAACTCCAAACCAAAATTAAAACTAAAGAGCAAAGGTGTGAAAAAAGTGGGACAGGTAAAAAAAAAAAAACAAGACAAGCAAACAAAAAAAATGAGTTGTGTAATTACAATGGTGATGAAGTCTGCAATTGAATTTTCTATATAGACTCACTGGCCACTTCATTAGGCATACCTGTTCAACTGCATGTTAACACAAATATCTAATCAGTCGAACACATGCAGACATAGTCAAGATGAGCTGCTGAAGCACAGACATCGCTAAAGTTTACAGAGAAGTCAGAAGACAACCAACAGACTGCTTCGAGCTGATAGGAAAGCAAGACTCAAAGAACTCAAAAAACCAAGGTGAGCAGAAGAGCCTCTCTGAAGCCACAACACACTGAACCTTGAAGTGGGTAGGTTGCAACATTTGGATGGAATAATCAGAATTTGGCATAAACATCATGAAAGCACAGATCCATCCTGCTCCGGCTTGTGTCAGGCCGCTGGTGGTGGTGTAATGGTGTGGGAGATATTTTCTTGGCAGACTTTGGGCCCCTTTAAAGGCCACAGTCTACCTGAGTATTGTTGCTGACCATGTCCATCCCTTTGTGACCACAGTGTACCCATCTTCCGATGGCTGATTCCAGCAGAAATGCGCCATGTCACAAAGCTCAAATCATCTCAAACTGGTTTCTTGAACATGTCAATGAGTTCACTGTGCTCAAATGGCCTCCACAGTCACCAGATCTCATTCCAATAGAGCCCCTCTGAAATGTGGTGGAACGGGAGATTTGCATCATGCATGTGCAGTCGACAAATCTGCAGCAACTGCGTGATGCTATCATATCGTTATGGAGAAAAATCTCTGATGAATTTTTCCAGCACCTTGTTCAATCTGTGCCACGAAGAATTAGGCAGTTCTGGAGGCAAAAGGGGGTCCAACGCCGTACTAGTAAGGTATACCTAACAAAGTGTCCAGTAAGTGTAGTTTAAATAGCAAAACTGGACCAATTTAATGTCTATGATGTAAAGTAAGAGAAACAAGCTTTGATACCCTGGATGTTTTGTCTGTTTTCTGAAAACACACAGGAGGAAAGTTCAAAAAGTGCACTTTGGGTAAACTTTAAATGATCATGTCACCATTTACAGTAGGTCAAAACAAGTTATAGCATATGCAACATTTCCTTTTTACCTACATTTTGATGTCAGGAGCATCTTCTAGCCTTTGTTCTATGTCAACAATAGTTTTCTAATATAGTCATATAATGTATCTTATGGTTATGTAATGAAGAAACAACACTGGTGATTACATGTTCTATAAAATAGTTTGGAAATGTCACATTAATCAGAGTTTTTTAAAATCTTTGCAATTTGAGCACATAGAAGGGCCTGGATCTCAGTGGATCTTAGGACTAATGGACATTCTCTGTCATAGGCCAAGAAGGCCTCTTTTGATACCAGGACTCACACACGACTCAGGAAACAGTACTGACCGAGTTTACAGTTTATTTGGAATGGGATAATAAACAGTTCACAGCTCGGAAGCCGGCGAGTCAGGTCACAGGTGTGTACTGGAAGAAGAGAAAGATGATTAATCAGAGAATCCACTGAGATCCACTTACTGGGTGAGGGCAGGACGAGCAATCTTACTTGGGGGAATCCGGTGATGCATTGGAGCCAGGGGTTCACTTTCTGGAGGAGACGTTGGAGGGAGGACAGGCAGGTGAATGGTTTTAGGAGTGAATCCAGTAGGTCCAGAGACGGGGAGCAAATGACAGGTGAGATTATCCTTGAATGGATACGGAGAACTGAAACGAGAAACAGGGCAGCCACAGGTGAGTAACAAGATTTCTAACTTATTGGTATATCTAAAGGTAGCCTGATTACCGCACGGATGAGCAGACAATCTGGCGAAGGTGGAGTGCTTGAACTGGTCCTTAAGAGCAGGCAGGTGATGAGGGATGCGGTGCAGGTGCTCTGTAGAGG
>VUQI01028900.1:0-11452 GCA_015106735.1 Paratilapia polleni | reverse complement strand
CCTGTCTCAGAGTGATGCTGAAAAACTAGTTCATGCATTTATTACTTCTAGGCTGTGACTATTGTTCTAAAAGCTCCCTGAAAAGCCTTCAGTTTATCCAGAATGCTGCAGCGAGAGTACTGACAGGGACTAGAAAGAGAGACGATATTTCTCCCATATTAGCTTCTCTTCATTGGCTACCAGTTAAATCCAGAATTGAATTTAAAATCCTTCTCCTTACATTCAAGGTCTTAAATAATCAGGCCCAATCATATCTTAAAGACCTCATAGTACCATATTATCCCAATAGAGCACTTCGCTCTCAGACTGCAGGTTTACTCGTGGTTCCTAGGGTATTTAAAAGTAGAATGGGAGGCAGAGCCTTCAGCTATCAGGCCCCTCTCCTATGGAACCAGCTCCCAATTTGGATTCAGGAGACAGACACCCTTTCCACTTTTAAGATTAGGCTTAAAACTTTCCTTTTTGATAGAGCTTATAGTTAGGGCTGGATCAGGTGACCCTGAACCATCCGTTAGTTACACTGCAATAGGCTGCTGGGGACTTCCCATGATGCACTGAGCACTTCCTCTTCATTCACTTCCTTTCACTCTCTATGTGTTTATACACCACTTGCATTTAATCATTAGTTATTATTAAACTGTGCCTTGCTCCCATAGTGTGTCTTTTGTCCTGTCTCCCTCTGCTCTTATCTATTTCCCCTCATCCCCAACCGGTCGCGGCAGATGGCTGCCCCTCCCTGAGCCTGGTTCTTCCTGTTAAAAGGGAGTTTTTCCTTCCCACTGTTGCCAAGTGCTTGCTCATTGGGGGTTGTCTGACTGTTGGGGTTTTCTCTGTAATATTGTAGAGTGTTTACCCAAAATATAAAGCGCCTTGAGGCGACTGTGATTTGGCGCTATATAAATAAAGTTGAATTGAATTGGATTGAATAGATGTCTCTCTGAAAGTGCTGTAACTAAATTTAAGGAAGTGATCCCTATACTTCATTGCCATGTGCTAACACAATGCAGACCAGCTACCTGAACTTTACTCCCACAGAGGTTGATTATCTTGTTAATAGTGTTCTCACAACACTAGATACTGGATACTGTATACTGTGGCTCCTCTGAAAGAGAAAACAACAAATTAAAGAGATTGGACTCCCAGGTATAACTCACAAATGCATGATTTAAAGCAGATAATTCATAAGCTGGAGAGGAAATTGCATTATTCCACTAATTTGGCAGACTTTCATCTGGCCTGGAAAAATAGTTTGATACTTTATTTTAAATAAAGCTCTCCATAAACCTAGGATATCCTATTATTTGTCACTGATAGAGGAAAACAGGAACAACCCCAGAGTCACAGCTCTGTTGGGCCTTGAATTCCTTTACCTCTAAGTAATAATAACTTCATGAATGTCTCTACAAATACATTTTTAACCATTAGAGAAAAAATATTCACATCCTTCTCACGGATATATTATTAAGTACTTTCATAACTGCTGATGCATATTTAGGCTGCTTCTCCCCTATAGATCTCAGAACTTTAATTACTTTATCTAAACCATCAACATGTCTTTTAGACCCCATTTTTTACAAGATTTTTCAAAGACGTCTTACCATTAATTAATGCTTCAGTATTAAATGTGATCAATTTATCTCTATTAACAAGCTATGTACCACAGGTTTTCAAGTTTGCTGTTATTAAACCATTACTTTAACAGCCCTTACTTTATCCAGCTGCTTTGCTAATTATAGACTAATTTCCAACCTTCCTTTTATTTAAAAAAATCTCTAAAGAGTTGTTGTAAAACAGCTCAGTGATGATTTGCAAAGGAATGGTTTATTTGAAGAGTTTCAGTCAGGATTCAGAGTTCATCATAGCACAGCATTAGTGAAGATTAAGAATGATCTTCTTATGGCCTTTGGCAGTGGAATCGTGTCTGTGCTTGGTCTGTTAGACCTCAGTGCAGCATTCAATACAGCTGATCACAATATTTTACTGCAGAGATTAGAACACACCATTGATATTAAAGGAAATTCTCTGCACTGCTTTGAATCATATTTATCTGAAAGATTCCAATTTGTTTATGTAAACAAGTCTTCCTTACACAAAACGTTCATCATGGCATTCCACAGGGTTCTGTGCTGGGACCAGTATCTTTTACATTAAATGTGCTTCCCTTAGGTAACATTAATAGAAAACACTGCATACATTTCCATTGCTATGCAGATGATACCCAGTTATATTTGTGTATGAAGCCAGATGACACAAATTAATTAGTTAAACTACAGGCATGTCAAAGACATAAAGGCCTGGATGATCTCTAATTTTCTTCTTCTAAATTCAGACAAAATTAAATTTATTGTACTTTGCCTAGAAAAATTAATTCTAATCAGATACTTACTCTGGATGGCATTACCTTGACCTCCAGTAACACTGCAAGGAATCTTGGAGTTTTTTTTGACCAGGATATGTCCTTCAACATGCACATTAAACAAATATGTAGGACTGCTTGCTTTCATCACTGCAGTGATGTTTCTACTAAAGTTAAAAACATCCTTTCTTACAGTGATGGTGAAAACTAGTCCATGCATTTACTTCTGTGTTGAACTATTGTAATTCCTTATTATCATGTTGTTCTAACAGCTCCCTGATAAGCCTTCAGTTGATCTAAAATGCTGCAGTGAGAGTGCTAACAGGAACTGCTTATATTAGCTTCTACTAATATTTCTCCCATATTAGCTTCTCATCACTGGCTGTCTATTAAATCCAGAATTGAACTGAAGTCCTTCACATACAAGGTCTGGAATGATCAGCCACCATCACATCTTGAAGACCATATAGTACCATATAATCCTAACAGAGCACATCTCTCTCAGACTTCAGGCCTACTTGTGGTTCCTTGAGTTTACTTGAGTTTCCAAAACTAGAATGAGAAGCAGAGCCTTCGGCTATCAGGCCCCTCTCCTGTGAAACCAGCTCCCAGTTTGGATTCAGGAGGCAAACATTGTCTCTGCTTTTAAGATTAGGCTTAAAACTTTCATTTTTCATAAGCTTATACTTTGGGCTGGATCAGGTGACCCTGAACCATCCCTTAGTTATGCTCCTATAGGGTCAGGCTGCTAGGGGGCGTCCCACGATACACTCAGCATTTCTTCTCCACTCACCTCTCTTCACTGCCCATGTGTTTTGTGGCAGTGCAGTATGGTTTTTGGCTTTGCTGCAGGAATATAGGTGGGGCAGAGTGATTCAGTGTAGAAGTGTCAGGTGAAGTGAATTGAATTGAACTGAAACTGAACTAAACTGCTTAAAATGGATGGATGGACAGATGGAAAGATAAATTTCAAATTATTCAAAGTGGCCACATTTTGCCTATATTTTGCCTATATAACAGATTTGCACACTCTATATTTATATCCATATATATTTTGCTTTGTTTACAGTGTTTACACATTTTAATGAGTAGGTGTGGCCAAAATTCTGACTTGTGCAGTATATTATATTCATTTCTATTGCTCGGTCTGTGTCTCCATCTCCTCTTTCATTGATTATCACTTCCAGTTATGAACTACACAGCACATAACTGAATGCTCCAGTTATCTTTAAATTATTCTAAACTCGATTTGAACAACTATATGCAGCATCCTCACATACTGACACTGATGCACACTTTGATGTATTTGAAATATACATCCCCATTCTATTCATATGAATATAACATTTGTTGGTATTTATCTTGCATTACATATAAAAATTTGTGGTTGTTCTGACCAACAGGGGTGTTGCCAAAGCATGGACATGGGCCCACCTTGGCCAGGGTATTGGTCCTGTCTTGCTGGATGGGGTTCAGTGCACAGGCAATGAACTCTCTCTGGAAGACTGTCCTCATAGCAACTGGGAGCAGCACAACTGTGAACACATGGAAGACGCAGGGGTGTCCTGCAATCCATACACAGGTCAGAGCCAAGGAAGCAAACACAAATTCACACATTTATATTAGACAGCGCTATAGTGTTTTCTGTAGGAAACAAGTGACCTTTGGTCAACCAATGTGGCATACCACACATAAGAGACACAAAGAAATCAGGTATGGGGAAGGTAAATAGCTAAATGATGGTGATGCATTTATGTATAAATTATATTGATATCTCATCATGTGTCACAGATTGAATTTTTTGAACATGTCTCTGGACTGTGACAGTTGATATTATTGGCTGATATTAGCTATTTGCTGATAATTCAGTATCGGCAAACAATTTTCATTTACCAGCTGATAAATGAAAATTTAAAAAGTAAAGAAGAGACAAACATGTTACGAGTATTGATGTTGCGTAGTTTGTCCACCAGAGGGCCCACTGTAACTTCCCTGTTTGTAACACACATGTTTGGAATGCCACAAACACAACACCCAGCTGATCTGAGCAGAGTCGGGCAGAGTGTTAAATGAATAATCCACAACTTGTTGTGACAATAAAACTTTTTTTTTTTTTTTTTAAACTTGCACTGTCATATTATCACAAAAATGCCAGGGAAATCTCTTTGTTTCATGTGCCTGAAAGAAAAAAATTTCGGCCAATATATTAGATTTTTAAATCACCAAATATTGGTATCGGTCTTAAAAATCCTATATCAGTCGGACTCAGATCTGCAAGTTCTATAAATGGAAATCCTTTAATAAGTGATTCTACTGTAATATTTGTAGGAATGCCAAGTCAGTGGCAACAGAACATTTGACCTTCAATCCAAACATTTCTTCAGTTCTGACTGACTGGTGAAGAAGCCTGGCCTCTAAGTCTCTAAGTTCACATGTGGGTCATTGGATGACATCCCCCTACCACCCATATATATACACTTATATATATTTATATAATAAGTGCATTGTACACTGAAATAGTTGAAAAATGTATTTCTGTAGACTACTTTCCTCATAAACTTCGAATAGCTTGTTGAAGTTATATAAAAAAAAATTGTAAAGACCACAGTGATGATCAGCTTTTCCTCTGGGTATATATCTGGTCTGGTGTCTTTATTGGCAGATGTCAGAGGGATGTAAGTACAATTAGATTGCTGCGAAATTTTTTAAAATATTTATGAATCCAAGAGAATGAATCCTAAAGACTTTGATGTTCACTTAACTTTTCCTTTAGAAACCCTACAAGGTCAGCGATTTTTATTTTGGGTAAAATGTCCTAACAACCATGCAATGTGTTACATGCAAGTTGGCCATATTGTTACATACCTACAGTACATCAACATTAGTTTTGTGTTGCCATGCTACTTTTAGTATCTAGTACTTTGAAGTCCAACCCAAGCTTAGCAGCCTTTGAAAGACCACAAGGACTAAAGCAGATAAGATTTGTCATCCACACCCCTAAGTATGTGATCTGATGATGTGTGGCTACAGATGGTGCAGTTCGCCTGGTGGGAGCAAACAGTCACCAGGAGGGTCGTGTGGAGATTTACTACCAGGGACAATGGGGCACTGTGTGTGATGACAACTGGACTGAACTCAATGCCCAGGTAGTGTGCAGACAGCTGGGCTTCAGGTCAGTGCATCCTTACATCTGACACTACAATTCTGTGCCTTTGTATATTGTACTATCATTATTGCAGATGGTCATTCTTACCACACATTAATAGTTCTTTTCCTAAGTATATCCCCAGAGTACATCATCTAATAGAAATCAGACTAAAGAGTTGTATTACAATGATGCTTACACCAAACTGACAGTGGCACATGACAGTGACAAAAACATTTGACAACTGGTTTAAACCAACCAGTCAAATCACACCTGCATGTGATATATCAGCTAGTTTACAAGATCACCTCTGTAAAAAAAATAATAATGATGTAGGGTTTTGTGTGTTTTCAAGCAAAATTCAAAACACTAAAACCCCAGCTTGCATGAGTCTTTAAGTTCAAAGAAAACCATATTTGCAATCTGCATAACTTAAATCTAACTGGATTTATAAGGAATTATAGTTTTTGTTGTTACAGATCATTCATTTGTTTATCTCATTAAAACAATTTTCCATACAGAGATGACAGACATTTTCCCTGTCTGCAGGGGGCGAGCAGAAGTGGCTCCTGATAGGGTGTATGAAGAAGGTCATGGATTGATCCTGCTGGATGAGGTGCAGTGTCAGGGAACAGAGGGCAGTTTACTGGCCTGCTCCCACTTTCAATGGGGCCAACATGACTGCTCACACAGTGAGGATGTAGGTGTCATCTGTGACAGGAAAGGCGATTCCAATGAGATACAAAGCATTTTTCCACCTATAGGTAAGTAATCACAGTGGTGGCTATTGAGAAAAGAAAGAAAATAGTTACTTTTCCTACTTTAGATTTTTGTGTAGCATTGTAAAGGCCAACACCTATTGAAGCTCTAAACGTAGTATCTCACTGTGGCACCACAGTAATGGCATATTTTCCCTCTAATCTTTGTTGTAAGGCCCTGTGGTGCGTTTGGTTGCTGGAGAGACCAGGAGAGAAGGTAGAGTGGAGGTCTTTATTAACGGCCAGTGGGGAAGTGTGTGCGATGACGGATGGAATGATGTCAATGCAGCTGTAGTTTGCAGACAGCTGGGATTCACGTTAGTATGATCGTATTTTTACAGACACATTTGCCTTAGAAAGCTAGACAATAGTTAATGGATTTTCTCACTGTAAGTGAAAAAGGTTCATCCTCTTGTGCTCTAAACTGAGTGGTAAACATGATACACATAACCTGCTAAACCCATTAGCTCAATACATTAGCAATTTAGGATGCTGACGTTAGCTTTTAGCTGAATGCTGAAAGTACACCTCAAAAAAAAAAAAAAAATCTGTGTTATTGTGGTGATTTTAGCTTGTGTCACCACATGTGTAACAGAATGTAGCAGACACACACACACTCGTTTTGACATCTTAGTGGGGAACTCCATTGACATAATGCTTTCCCTAGCCCCTTACCCTAACCCTAACCATTAGAAATAAATGCCTAACCCTAACCATAACCTAATTATAACCCTAACCCTAAAACCATGTTTTGAGCCTCAAAAATGCTCAAACATGCCTTTAAATTTGTGAGAACCAGTGTTTTGTCCTGACAAATCATGGTTGGTCCGGTTTTATGTGAATTTTTGTCCTCACAAAGATCTCTAAACAAGTACACACACAGTGAAACAGAGAGCAGAGGAGAGCAGCAAAACACCAGTAGAGGAGCAAAATTTTTACTTTTACTTTCACTTTCATCTCTCTAGAAACAAATGGACAAACAACAGTTTGAAAGCGAAGGACTCACATGCACTAAAACACACTGCCAGACTGACTACCAAAACAGAAACTCAGATTGCTACACACACAGCAATACTTTATTCTTTGCTAAGGATGTCATTACTCTGCTGTATCTTTGCACAGCGAATAGTTGTTTGCTGCTTTCTTATCATTTCTAATTATTAACTACTTAACTATTAACTAAGGTTATCATTTGGTCGGCTATCATAGTGTCAGTGTGTGTATGATAGTTACAAAGCACATAGAATAAAGCACTAGAGTGCCTACAAAAAGAATGATTACGAAGGCAGACCGTAGTCAGATTACAGCACATGTGCTACACAAAATTACATATTTACTTAAAAAATAATCAAAATAAATGTGGAATCTTTGTGTGTATGCATTCTGACCTCACAGAGGTGTGGCTAAAGCTCGATCCATGGCATATTTTGGTGAGGGTAAAGGTCCAATCCACCTGGACAATGTGCGATGCTTGGGCACTGAAACGTCCTTAGGTCAGTGTCCAGCTGAAGAACAAGAAGGCCATGACTGTCGCCACAGTGAGGATGCAGGTGTCATCTGCGATTACACGCTGGATCCAGTGGCAGATGGTGCAACACAGACCTGTGGCCTAAGATTCAGCCATCTGCGTCGTCAACGTAGAATCATAGGAGGAGAAAAGTCACTAAGGTTGACATACACACACACTCATGAATGTCATGTTAGTGAACCATTTTTACTGCTAGACAAGTCATGGGAATTTTACAGAGTTTTTAGAGAGCAACAGCTCTGACAGACTGCCTCTGTATTGTCTCTCGTTGATTGCAGGGGTGAGTGGCCCTGGCAGGTGTCCCTGTGGCTCAGGTCTCAGTCTAAAGGCAATCATCCTCTGTGTGGCGCATCACTCATCAACCCCTGTTGGCTTGTTACTGCCGCCCACTGCTTCAAGAGGTAGGAGACAACTCCCTCAAATGGTCATGTTTTACCATTAGGAATATTAAACAAATCACAGTTTGTTTTTTTAGACCTGTAAAAACTGTGATTGGATTATTTTTGACTGTTACCAAATATTTTTAGCAAGCTTAATACAAATTTGGGCAGGAGTTGAGCTGTGAAAAATTTTAACTGCTTTGCATATCTGTAAATCATATTAGTATTTTTTCAAAATAAATTCAACTAATCTAAAATCAGGGGCTATGTTGTCTAGGGCTTTTGCCCCTGGTTAGGGTCTCCCAAGGCAAATTGGTCCTGGGTGAGGGGCCAGACCAAGAGCGATTCAGACAACCCCTATGAGACAAAAAAAAAATCAAGGGACCAGATTGCCTTCCCGAGATAGGGCCCCACCCTGGAGCCAGGCCTGGGGAAGGAGCTTGAGGGAGAGTGCCTGGTGGCCAGGCCTTTGCCCATGGGGCCTGGCTGGGCACAGTCCGAAGAGCAGACATGGGCCCGCCCTCCTGTAGGCCCACCACCCGCAGGAGACGTCGTAGGGGTTGGGTGCAATGTATGTCGGGTGGCGGTCAAGGGCGGAGGCCCTAGCGGTCCGATCCCCGTCTACCAAGGCTGGCCACTTGGACATGGAATGTCACCTCTCTGGTGGGGAAGGAGCCCGAGCTAGTGTGTGAGGTTGAGAGATACTGGCTAGATATAGTTGGGGTCACCTCAACACACAGCTAGGACTCTGGAACCAGTCTCCTGGAGAGAGGCTGGACTCTGTTCCAGTCTGGAGTTGCCCTCGGTGAGAGGCGGTGGGCAGGGGTGGGTTGGTATTCTTGTATCCCCTCAGCTTGCTGCCTGTACGTTGGGTTTTTTCCTAGTGGACAAGGGGGTTGTTTCCCTGCACCTTTGGGTTGGGGAACGGGTCCTGACTGTCGTTTACGCTTATACGCCGAACGACAGCTCAAAGTACCCAGCCTTCTTGGAGTCGCTGGCTAGAGTGCTGGAGGGTGCTGCATCTGATGACTCCGTCGTCCTACTGGGGGACTTTAGTGCTCAAGTGGGCAATGACAGTGAGACCTGGAGGGGTGTAACTGTGAGGAATAGTCTGCCTCTCTATAACGAACACCATGTTCGAACATAAGGGTGTCCATAAGTGCACCGTGGCAAGAGGACACCCTGGGTCACAGGTCAATGATTCATTTTGTAATCGTATCATCAGATCTGCACCTATATGTTCTGGACATTCAGGTGAAGAGAGGAGCTGAGCTGTCAACAGATCACTACCTGGTGGTGAGTTGGATCAGGTGGCAGGGGAAGATGCTGGACAGGCCTGGCGCCCCGAAACATCTAGTGAGGAAGCAAAAACTTGGAGGAGTTCGGTGAGGCCATGGAAAAAGACTTTCAGTCTGCCTCGAAGTGATTCTGGCAAACCGTCAGGCCACTCAGGAGGGGAAAGCGGTGCTCTACTCACATGGTGTATTGTACGGGTGGGGTGCTGCAGACTTCAACTGAGGATATAGTCGGGCGGTGGAAGGAATACTTCGAGGACCTCCTTAATCCCATTGGCACGTCTTTCGTAGAGGAAGCAGGGTCTGGGGATGAGGGGGACAACTCGCCCATCACTGGGGGCGAAGTCACTGAGGTAGTTAAACAACTCCTTGGTGGCAGGGCCCCTGGGGTGGATGAGATTTGCCCTGAGTTCCTTAAGGCCCTGGGTGTCGTAGGGCTGTCTTGGTTGACATGCATATGTAGCATCGCGTGGAGATCTGGGGCGGTGCCACTGGATTGGCAGACTGGGCTGGTGGTTCCTATCTTTAAGAAGGGGGACCAGAGGGTGTGCTCCAACTACAGGGGGATCACATTATTCAGCCTCCCTGGGAAGGTCTATTCCAGGGTACTGGAAAGGAGAGTTTGTCCATTAGTCGAACCTTGGATTCAGGAAGAACAATGCGGTTTTTTTTCTGGTCATGGAACGCTGGACCAGCTCTTTATCCTCTTGAGGATATTTGAGTGTGTGTGGGAGTTTGCCCAACCAGTCCACATGTGTTTTGTAGACTTGGAGAAGGTATTCAACTGCGTCCCTCAGGGCATCCTGTGGGAGGTGCTTCAGGAGTATGGGGTGTCTGGCCCATTGCTACGGGCCATTCGATCCCTGTACAACCATTGCGAAAGCTTGGTCCGCATTGCCAGCAATAAGTTGGACTCATTTCCGGTGGGTGTTGGACTTCACCAGGGCTGCCCTTTGTCACTGATTCTGTTCATAATTTTTATGGACAGAATTTCTAGGTGGAGCCAAGTGGCGGAAGGATTCTACTTCAGTGGCCTCTGAAGCTCATCTGCGTTTTTTTGGGGATGATGTGATTATATTGGCTTCATCAAGTGGTGGCCTCCAGCTTGCACTGGAGCGGTTCGCAGCTGAGTGTGAAGCGGCAGGAATGAGAATTAGCACCTCTGAGTCTGAGGCCATAGTTCTCAGCTGTAAAAGGGTGGAGTGCCCACTCCAGGTCAGGGACGAGTTGCTGCCCCAAGTGGAGTAGTTTAAGTATCTTGGAGTCTTGTTCACGAGTGAGGGGAGAGGGGAGTGGGAGATTGACAGACAGATTGGGGTCGTGTCTGCAGTGATGCGGACACTGCATCAGTCTGTCGTGGTGAAGAGAGAGCTGAGCATAGAAGCAATGCTGTACCAGTCGATCTACGTCCCTATGCTCACCTATGGTCACAAGCTCTGGGTAGTGACTGAAAAAATGAGATCGCAGATACAAGTGGCGGAAATGGGCTTCCTCTGAAGGGTGGCTGGCCTCTCCCTTAGAGATAGGGTAAGGAATTCAGTCATTTGGGAGAGGCTGAGTAGAGCCGCTACTTCTCTACATCGAAAGGAGCCAGTTGAGGTGGTTTGGGCATCTAACAAAGATGCCTTCTGAGAGCTTCTTGGGTGAGGTGTTCCAAGCATGTCCTACCAGGAGGAGGCCCCGGGGTAGACCCAGGACACACTGGAGAGATTATATCTCTCGGCTAGCCTGAGAACGCTCTAGTGTTCCCCTGAATGAGCTGGAGGAGGGGGCTGGGCAGAGGGAGGTCTGGGCTTTTCTACTTAGGCTGGTGCCCCCGCGACCCGCCCCTGGATAAGCAGAAGAAAATGGATAGATGGATGGATAGAATCCAAAATCAAAAAAGGAAATAAGAAAAGTATGACTTTAATTAAGTCAGTCAAATATATTTACATTTTGGTTTTATTATATATATATATATATATATATATATATATATATATATATATAT
>VUQI01028896.1:0-14515 GCA_015106735.1 Paratilapia polleni | reverse complement strand
CTTACCACCCTCATTATTAAGTGCATTTCGTGACAAACACACACACACACACACACACACACACACACACACGCACACACACTCATCAAGACTGTTTGTTTGTGTATCATGTTTGTTTTTGTTTTTCTTTGCTTTTTTCCCTCGTTCAGGTGCTGTTTGCTTTTTGATTGTGTTTTGTTACAGATGCAGCAGTTGGTGACCTGATGTGCTCATCCTCTTTTTCTTTTTTTTTTCTTTATTGCTTCCCCTTTTCTTTTCTTCTCCCCACCTGTCAGCTCAGGCATTATTATATAATTTGGACAATAAACAATAAAATAAAAAGAAATGGACTAAGAGGAGCCTATAGAGAGTTTATAGAGCTCCTCTTGGCAAAGCAAATGTGTTTGGCACAACAGGGCATTCAGTTCATGATTCTGCTTGCTAAAGCTGCCAGACATGACAGGTTAAAAAAATAAATAAAAAAAAAAAACTCCAATGTCACGGTGTACAGATGCAAAATTACAAAAATTGTGTCACTGTCCAAAAATGTATGGAGCTAATTGTAAAGAACACACCACCTCCTGTGATGGCACTGAACATGGCATTGGACACGTGAGATGCAAAGTAATCTAACAAGGGCAGACCTCCTATTGGACTGGAAATCTATAAACAAGTAGTTTTTTGTGTAGCTGACATATTTGCTTTAGAAATCACAGACAAACTATTGTCCTGACAAAAAAAGCACCACATCTAAAAATGTCCAGCATTTTGGAAGGGCACAGTGAATGCCCAGGTTTGTTGTCTAAGCTGTAACTTCTAATAATCGTTGCCAGAAAACAAACAGAAACCCTTCACTCTGGTTCACTCCATATGTGAAGGAAAACAGAAACATGCCGCAGGCCACTGAGCCACCAGACACCAGCTTTTGTTGTTCAAAGAGGTGAGAGGTCACTGTTTGATGGAGTGAGGCATGGTGACAGTGAAACTAATCATATCCATGTGAGCACATACAAGTCATTCTGTTTCTGGTCTGTTTAGACCAGCCAAAGTAATTCCCCACTGTAGTCCCTTGATGTAAATTGTGGATGAAGGTATAAAGACACAGAGGGGCAATTTTCCTGAAATCCTACTCTGATGTGGGACAAAGCCACAGAGGATGACACTTTGAACTTGTTTGGATAACAGTAGTGAGAAAAATGTGTATGTGGAAAGAGAAAATGAGGGCACCAAAGATCGAGAGAAGAAGGAAAATTAGAATGATTGAAGGAAGTGACGGGGTACTGCAGACGAGAGGCAGAGGAGAAAGGGAGGAGAAGCAGCCGATCAAATTTTATGGTTGAGTTATCCCTTTCACAGCTCCTCGAAATAGCCAAACAATTTACAATCACCCAAAACATTAACCTTTCACGAGCCGCAGGGACTCATTGTCCATGATGCCACCATGAGATACTTTGCATGCCTGATGAAACGATGCAGGGAAATAACTCATTCAGGAGGCAAAACAAAGAAATGGAGAGGAAGGAGAGGGAGTCCAAAGATTAGACAAGGAAGAGGAGGAGGAGAAAAAGACATGTTTAAAGGAGGACAAGGAGTGATTTGTTGGAAAATCCTTTGTTTGGGATGGCAGACTGGCTCATGCATCAGAGTGAGGGATGGTAGGGAGAGTTAGTGGTGCTGCCCTCCACGGTCTGTACTTTTTAGGGGAAGAGGAGGCAGTGTGGGGAGAAGAGGAGAGGAATACTAAAAGTGGGAGGAAGCTGAGAGAAGAGGGGAGGTGTTAAGAGGACACAGAGCAGGCTTGATTACAATCTCATGGCGGGGAGCCAGTGTCCATGCTATTTACTGCATGACAGCCTCCCGTATCTCCATCAATCCCCTACACAAGGTGGGGAACAAGAAAGGGGAGGGGGATTGAAGGCCAGAGACGGACAGAGTGTGCGCGTTGGTGCATGTAAGCAAGAAAAAAGGATTCAGGAAAGGAAGGCAGATAGGAGGGGAAGTAAACAAAGAAGAAGAAAGGAGAAGGAGAAAGAAGAACATTTAGGAACCAACTGCCCCCAAAAATAGGCACAAACCCTACTCCACATGCAGAGACCCACAGAGGTCCCTGAGGTTAGTGAGTTGTGGTCAGAAATTGACCCAACGATAATTAAATCTGATACAAAAAGTAGCTGACCTAAATAGAGTAAAACAAAGAGTCAATTCTTTAATGAGGACAATGACACATCAACAGGACTAAGAATGAATTTTGGATCATTTAGATCAAATTTTAGATCCACTGAGCTCCTGTTCCTCCTTTAACACTAGAACCACCAATGATAAAAGTCTAACTGCAGATGTTTTTCTATAGTATGGACCTTTGTCTTAATAAAATCTTTTAGTGTTTGACTTTTCCTACAGGTGTAGTATGTAGCGGCCCCTGTTGTTAAAACTGTCAGGATAATGTCAGCTTGGCACTTTATACATATTTGCACCAGCACAATAGGGAACACAGTTTTTCAAACTATTAATTTTGCAGGTTTAGATAAACAGTGTGTGTTGCTATGGTAACTCCTTTTGTCTACAATCATGCATGATAGAGCTATGTCATAAGTCAAAGACCAACATGCCCAACATCCCAGAAATGACTTCATGCATCGGTTGGCCCAGGAGGTGTGCACTGAGTGGGGACGAGCACGTGGACGCGACCTTCACAGAGCGCAGCAGCATGACCTGCATGGTGAAGGCACAATGCAAACCGATACAGAAAATCTGAAAATGCCTGGGATGCTGTTGATCTGTGTTGGGTTCATCTGTGCTGTCTGTTTTTGTTTTTTTCTTTGAAGCACCTTGTGACCTGGCTAGGAAAATCTGTATCTGAATCAAATTTATTATTTCATTATCATATATAGAACCATGTTTTAGAATGATAAATCACGGAACCTTCTCCCTTGAAATTTAGTACAGTTTAATAGCAGGTCAAATTTACTCATTCCAGCTTTAAGGTATTTTCTTACTTTTTTCCTATTTATTTATTTATTTTTTTTACATATTTAACCAATCAGGAAATCTGTGTTCAAAAGACTTTTTAAAACATATACAACCTTCCTCTGTTTATACATACAGTTCATTTTCTGATTGCTGTGTTCCACATAGTTAGTGGAATAGCAGGACACCAGGGGCACAGTAGAGCAAAAACATTGCTCCACTAAGCACTCTTCATGGAGAATCCTATAGTGTACCTTTAATTAATAAGTACATGAAGTGGATTTTTTGGTCTCATTCAGTCAGTGAAAAATTACATCTTTTCACAGGAGAGTTCTTTTAAGATTTTTGGGAATACATGGATGTGCATTAACTGTATTAATTCCGTTCAGTTGCATTTATTTAGCACCAATTCACAACATGTTGCCTAAAGGTGCTTTGTATTAGGCCAAATATATCAGAATGTCTATAAAACACCACTGTGGATAACTTCTGTTAAATTATAGAATCCTCACAGATTGCTAATTTCCAAATCTTACAGAGAAATATGTCATGACCTCAGTGGCAGTGGATCTCTCCACCTCATACTCAGATCTAATTGTGATTCTGCCCAACTCAAGTCCTGGATTGGTTTTCAGAACCAAAGTGGACCCCAGTGACCTGTAACTCAGTGTGCCCTCCCAATCTCCATTCATTTCTTAAGTATAGAAAGAATAATGTCTCTTTGGTTTCTACATTCAACAGAGTAGTCTGCAGTGGTCTCGGAGTCAGTGAGGAGGAGGAAATGAAACTTTCTAAACTCTAATCAGTTAGAGCTAACAGCCAACATATTAGACCCAAGTCACACTAATTATTAGCCCAGATACAATTACAGTCATAGAGACAAAGTGCGATAAGAGTGTGAGGGAAATAGATTGATAACTGAGAGAAAAATAGACAGAGACCAAGAGGGAGGCAGAAAAAGAGCGTGAGAGTGGGAGATAAAAAGACAGAGAGGCTGCATACAAATGACCCCTTTTAGCTAATTAGCAGCACTGCTAAGAGCCCTTTGAGAATTGCCCTCTATATGCTGCCTCTGCACAGTGGCCCTATAGGTGTCGAGATCAACTCTGTGGCCACGGGGGCTCATAAGCAATGTGTGTCATCGCCAAATGCCATCAGTCATAGAACAAAGGAGGCACGCAGGTCAAAGACAGTAATACTCCGCTGCACACTGCTGCTCTGCTCGTCTTCCTCCTCTTTTTTCCCTCCTTCATTTCCTTTCCCATTAACCCTTTCCTCCTCATCTCCTCTTCTTCATCCCTTGTCCCCCTCCTATCTCTCCCTATCTAGCCATCCTGCTCCTTTGTGTGTGAGTCAATTAGCCGGCCCTTTAGTTTTGATTTATAGACCGTGGGCCTCCTATGGCCTAATGGATGGCTGTGAATTTAATATGCAATGCTTTTGTGTGTGTGTGATAAATTAAAGACCAGGAGACACAATAGAGGTCACAGAGGTATCACTTGCTACACTGACTATGTTTAAATCGGCGCTGGTTGGCCCCTCTCTTGAAAGAAATTATCAATCTGTAATCTTGGTATAATGGATGATGAACAATAATGGAGTGACTGCTGTGCTCGTTTAGATAAAGTCTCTCAGTATCATTTAGCATGTGGAAAAAATTAGGCCGCTCATAATGAGTGAAACCTGCGATTGTTATTGTGTGAACAAAAGGTGTTACTGGACGGCAGGGTGACGCCTGCAGAGGTGATTCATCAGCTTGTATTTTCCTCCTCTTTGTTGCTGAGTTCAGAGATTAGAGACACAGCCTGCCCCGGGGGGTAGCAGGAAGGAGAGGTCAGGATAGGTGCAAGTATACATCACCATCATCACCGTTATCATCATTATCATCATCTGATTTTTGTAACTCACACTCTATGACCAGAGGCTATTTACACCAGTCTAAAGCAAGAGGCCCTGTGCTGGTGGTTTATAGTTCACAGGGTCATGAACTCTGCAGGCCAAATCAGACACTGTCTGACAGAGGGCCTGTTAGTATCCTTCTGCCCATACACACAGGGTATCATCACCACTGTCAGGTGAAAGCCTTTCATCTCCACAATGTCAGCTTTTCAGAAACAATCTAAGCAAAACAGACATTTTTCTCTTCTCACCACAAATCACCTATCAAAGATGTGAGACTTTCTACACAGCTCAGGGACATTTTGATAATTTATCAGTCACTGACATCGTCAAATTACAAACCAGTCTCTTAAATTCTCTATTTTTTTTTCTAGAACTCTAAATAAAGTCATTTCATTCTTTAGATGTTGTAATTTCCACCCTTGTTCTTCTAATTCCACAAGAGAGAAGGCATTCATTTAACCATGTCTGCTATAGATCATGTTTGTGTACTGCTGACTTTCACCACCAAATATGTAATCAAAAACTTTAAAGCTGTCTTTACAAAGCTTGTGTGTACATACATCTATAAGATAAGCTTATAGAGAGATACTGCAGAGGAAAAAGTCAGAAACTAAACGTATTTCTGTGCAAAAGGTTTTTTAAATATATCTTACGCCCTGCATGGACAATCATCTCCAACTGGTGATTGATCGCTTAAACTGTACCATGCCATACTGTACTGTATGAACTGTACTGTACTGTTCACTGTACTGAACATTCCCTATAACCAGCTCCCTGTAACATCTGTGTGACACAACTCCAAAACACATTAATGTTTAAATACTGAATGTAATCAATACCACAGCCGAAAACATACTGTTCAAATCCACTGAGGAATATATGACTGTATTTTTATGAGACAGACATTACCAAATATAAAAGCTCATCATCAAGTGCTTTGGGACTTCACAGGCTGAAGCCTCAGTGTTAACATTTTGGCTGCTACCATGTTTTGTGGAGCTAGAAGTGACCCTATTTGGACAAGAGGATGGAGTGCTAAGATTAATAAAGAATAATGCTCGCAAGCTTGGGCTTCATTTTTCAACCCCAGAGGTTGCCACTTTAGTCATGTAGTAGTGCCTCCTTGATGTGTGGTTTGCAACATACAGAACATGGTTGCAGTTCTGCAACATAATTAAAACCACTGATCATCTCACTCTATAGCAATGTTCTCCTGGGAATCCTTGGGAACTGCTATCCATTTAGATGTTACCTTGACATGTACCACCCAGCATAACAGTGCAGCAGACAAGCATCCCCCCATCCCATGGCAATAGTACTTCCCAACAGCAGGGGGGCCTTCCACAGCAGAATGGCATGAAGAACATGACAAAGAGCCCAAGGCATTGACCCAGCCTCAGAATTCCCCAGATCCCAACTCGATCAAGCATCTGTGGCATGTGCCTGAACAAGCCCGATCCACTGAGGCCCCACCCTGCAGCCCACAGATCCTTAATGGATCTGCTGCCAGTTTCCCTCAGATGCCTCAAGACACCACAAGACATTCTCAGAGGTCCCATGTCCATGCTCTAACAGGTTCTAACAGCTGTTTTGGTGGCAGGAAAGGGACAAGCACTATGTTAGGTAGATGATTTTAATCCTGTGGATGATCACTATAGATATCAAAAGTACAATAAAGTAGTTATAATAATAATACCAGTCAACAACATAGTTTTGAAAAATAACTTGTACAAAGAAGTGCATATTAAGAAATGAGAATGCTCTAACAGAGGTTTATTTGCAGGACAGTGGCCACTTGCCATCAGAACTATTCCTTCTTTTTATTTTGCCATCTTTTAGGGCAGTCCATCCATCCATCCATTTTATACTCTTTTCCATGTCCATGTTGTGGCGACGCAGCCTAAACAGAACACCTGATGTATTGTAGAAGGTATCCAGGAGGCATCATAGTCAGATCCCTGAACCAACTCACCTGGCTGCTTTTAATGTGGAGGAGTTAAGCAAGTCTGAATGACCGAGCTTCTCGTGAATGACTGAGATCCCCAGCCTATCTCTAAGGTTGAACCTAGACACCCTTTGGAGATTCAATTTCATTTCTGCCACTTGTATCCACAGTCTTATTAATTATTTAACTATTGTTTTGGTCACTGCCCACAGCTTGTGATCATAGGTGAGGGTATAAATGTAGTCAACAGGTCTCTTTACCATAACAGACTGGTGCAATGTTGACATGACTACAGACACTAGCAATCCACCTGTCATTCTCATGCTCCATTCTTCCCTCACTCACGATCTTGCTCAATCGATACTCCTCCACTTGAAGCAGCAACTCAACCTCAACCCGTCTGGGTAATCTACCCAGCTGAGGCTGGCTTTCAGGGCAGTGATATTGAATACTGTAATAATACTGGGTTGACAAACAAGCACTGCTGGTTTCTACACTAGATGTGATATTGGCATTATTCGACAGACATGGTGTTGCTGATATGGATGGGTTTCACATGGGTGTTACTTGTGCAGTCAATGTTTTGCATTTTATCCTGAGAATTTTCATATTGTCTTCTCTGTAATAACCTTTGCTGAGCTGTTATGGATTTTTTTCCCAACAGTAATTATCTAGTCTGCCCTCATGCCTGTCTCCCCATTACACCATTTAATCTGATTTTGCTGAAGATTGTTAAAAATGCTGTTATTCTGAGCTGAAATATCATTACCATTTTTTATTTTTTTTTAGCACAAAGTGACTCTGTGTAAGACACCAATCATAAATACTTAAGGTACATCTGAAAACCTTTGTTGGATGACACTGCTCATTTTTCCCCACTCATTTCTTGTCTTTCTTCCACCATCACCATAAAAGTTGTAACTTGTTAAATAATCTGATTAATCAAACATGGGCCATCAAACCTCCAGGGCCAAAGAAGGTTTCCAGAAAAAAATGAATCAATTCCCAAAAACATAGAGGTAAAGGAGCTTTTCTTTTGTTTCACCAAGAAATTATATCTGCATCTTGGTAATTTAGTGTAATTCCTCATTTCCAGGCTGATTCACAGAAACTCCATCAAGGATTGTGAGAGCTTTTAATGAGCATTAAGACCATTATACTTGCTGAGCACATACTGGCTGATATTATATCAACTTTAAAATCAAGTTCAAAGATGAATCAGTGCTCACATGAGATTTACGAGGTATACATGTAATGACAATACCCCAGCAGCAGTAGATGTATAACTGTGGCGGCTGCCCTGGAGGGTCGGTGATAATACTCAATCTAACTGACCTCATTAAGAGGCCCGTGTTTTTTACCTTCTCCATCTCACCGAGACATCTCCGAGGCCCGGCTCCGCTTTCATCAGAGGTGATGAAAAAGCACCATTTCTTTTTCCACACACAGTGGCTGCAGAGTGT
The DNA here is from genome assembly GCA_015106735.1 of Paratilapia polleni. Lineage (NCBI taxonomy): Eukaryota > Metazoa > Chordata > Actinopteri > Cichliformes > Cichlidae > Paratilapia > Paratilapia polleni. The sequence goes on along the minus strand of VUQI01028896.1, from coordinate 6,259 downwards.
GTGCATGCTTGGACGTGAGCAGAGATTATTAACGGTTTAATGGCTAACGAAGCCTGACAGGTGCTTCACTCGCTGAGATTAAGGACCGGTGGGTTAATGACGGTGTGGGTGAGATTGTCATAACTCACAATAAGGCCATTAAAGTGATATTACTGAGAAAGACTTCGGCTGATATGGGCTCAACTTCCCAACAAGGTGGCACTGGGTGGAGGGTTCCTGTCATTTTTCAAAGAGTTTTTTCCTCTCTTCCCTGCAGCACTGTAGAAATGGGTTTCAACTTAAGAAGACTATCAGGAAGAAACAAGTGATGAGACAAAGGAAGACAAAGAAGCTTGTGCTGTTTACCCATAAAAGGACAAAGGGAAATGGTCAACATGTGCAACAGCTCTAATCATATACTCAGTTTTAGTTTGGATGAGTATTATTTGGACAATTAACACCTGATTGGCTTCTAAAGATGACTTAAATTTACCATTGAAAAAAAATACACAAAATTAATCAAAATAAAGGACAATACAACATATCTTTCCCTTCCTCTAGGACAAAGAAAGGCACATTGCTCCACTCAAAGAAACACTAATTAGCCAGTAAAAGTTGCAGGACAATGGAGACAGACACTCTGATAGGCCTCTCTGCAATTCACTATTCCCCTCTAGTGGTCAGGATGGGATGCTGCAGTGCTCAGGAGGAAACAGAACAAAGAAAGTAGAGATGAACAATAGAGTTGACAGCAGATAGCAGTAACAGAGCCACAGATATGATGATGATACTAAACATTAAAGTGCAAAGAGAGTGCCAGGAAGAGTGGGTGTTGTTTTAATGTGGCGACAGTAAGTAAACAGATTTGTCATCACTGTGGAATCCCTTGTCTTCATAATGATTTGTATGTCATCATAGAAAGTAGAGTTTGTGAAGTCCTGTAATACTAAGGCAGCATTCAGTAATAGCAGTGATAGTCTGCTATAGTTTAAAACTCATAAATCTAAACAGCTTTGCGACCCTACTTCCAAAGATTTAGAGAGGCTGTGTAAAATGTAAATAAAGGCAGAATAAAATGGTTTGCAAATCATTTAAATCCTATATTTAATTAGTAAACAGTACAAAGCTGAAAACATCCACCCATTTTCTTCTACTTATCCAATTTACAGTTGGGCTGGAGCCTATCCCAGCTGTCATAGGGCTAGAGGCGGGGTACAACTTATTCGAAATTGGCCGTAGGTGCAAATGAGTGTGAATGGTTGCCAATCTACCACAGAGAGACAGGCAACCATTCATACTCATTTGCACCTACGGCCAATTTCGAATCACCAATTAACCTATCACGCATGTCTTGGGACTGTGGGAGGAAGCCGAAGTACCCAGAGAGAACCCACACAGTACGCCACACAGAAAGGCCCCAGCTGGCCAGTGGATTCAAACCCAGGACCTTCTTGCTGTGAGGGGATGGTGCTAACCACCACACCACCAACATTTTAATACTTATTTAAATTATTTTTCTGTTGCAACAGGATCAGCAAAATACTGGAACAACTGGGTAGTTTATTTGTTCATTTATTAGGATCCCCATGAGCTATGTCCTAAAGTTTGTCTTCTTGTGGTCCACAAATAATGTTTGCTTATAGAATTAAAATAATTAGTAAGATTTCTTAAGATGGGGAAGTTTTCACCACGCTGTGGAAGACTGTGTTGGAAAATACTTCTACAATATATGAACAAAGTAAAATTCCAAAGAATTTGTGGATTTCATCATTAACAGTCGGCATCTCCAGCCCCTGTCATTAAAAGAGTCAGAAAATTCAGAGAAATTTCAAGGGGCGAGACTGAAAATCAATACTGAATGGCTGTGGTCTTCATGCCCAGAGGTCTCTGTAGCGAAAATCACTGCATGAGTTCAGGAACACTTTCTTCAAATCATCGTCAATGAACACACTTTGTTGCTGCATCTACAAATGCAAGCCAGATATCGCTCATGCAAAAATAAATAAATAAAAGTGTATAGACAAGATCCAGAAACATGGCCACCTATCCTGGGCCTGAAAGATGGACTGAAAACTGCCCTCTGGTAAATGGTAAAAATTTGAAATTGATGGTTAAAAGAACACCAGGGGCCAAAGAGGAAAGAGACCATTCAGCTTGTTATCAGCTCACAGTTCAAAAGCCAGATATATGATGATGATGTTATGAGCAATTTACACATCTGTGAAGACTATTAACGCTGAATGACATATACAGGTATTAGAGCAACATATACTGCTACTGAGATAACTTGTTTTTCAGGGCAGGGCTTGCTTGTATGGGGGTGGCTGTGACTCAGGAGGCAGAGCAGGTCGTCTACCAATAAGAAGGTTGGTGGTTTGATCCCCAGGACCTCCAGTCTCCATGTCAAAGTGACCTTGGGCAAGATACAGACCCTGAGTTGCCCCAAGTGTGTGTGTTAGATAAAAAAAAAACACACAGGCATAGAAAAAAGTCCTTGTATGATTGGGTGTATGTAGAAAGTTCTCTGAGTGCTCAGTTAAAGTAGAAAAACACTGTATACATATCAGTCCATTTTATGGACAGTACCAAACCACAGTCTGCACATATGCACTGCTGAGCTCCAGCCTGCAAAGAGTCCAGACCTGTGAGAAACATTCTCTCTCTCTCTTTTTTTATTTTACATTTTACACAGCCTTTCCAATATTTTTGAACATTTATTTTCTACAAATAGAACTATTTTATAGTTCTAGTAGTTTCCACCCTCAGCTCCCTTGAAAGTAAACACTTTCTTGATGACTTTATTAACTCAGTCACTAGTTTCAAGTCATACTGAATACAACATGATGTTCATTTTGTAAATTATGGTCCCCGTTCAAGTCAAAAACGACAATGAAGCTGGGTGAGCCTAACCTGTGGTTGGCAAATCTACTGAATGAGTGTGCAGAGTCCCTCAGTTTCTCAGTCAGATCCAAACCTTGCTCATCATGTTCAGATTTAATAACACCAAGATGGGACTTCATTAACCAGTGGTTGGTGTCACACAGGATACGCCCAACTTTTATGCAGTCATGATTACAAATTTAAGGGATTGTACAAAAAGTGTGACAAAGTATGAGTTGGCTTGTACAGTATGAGAGCTCAAACAGCAACAGGTTTCATACGTGACACAGCTGTAAGATTTGACAAACTAGAGTTGAAAGGTTCTGACTACATCTCTGCAAATATTGTGCTACATGCTGAATTACCTTTCAGTCTTCACATTAATCTCGTTTGTTAAATTTTGCGGATTACTTTGGTCTTTTCACAGGTCTAACAGGTTTACTGCAGACTCTGATTCCTGAAAAGGAGCTCCTGTGCTTTGATTCTGTGTTCCTCTGCCCCTGCAGGGTTCAGAGCTGCCACCTGACCTGCACCACACCTTCACCTGCACTACTCTCACCTGCAGTCACCTGTATCCTCCGTGACACACCCAGTTCTCCTCTCGCTCCACTAGTCAAGAGGAAACAAACTTCAGATTTGTGACCTCGGACATACACTTTGTACCTGCATAGAAACGACATACCTGGAACGAGCTAACCTGAAGAGGGAGATAATCATTCATATTTGAGTATTTTGCTGCTTCTTTTAGTAATTTTTTTAAAATTCTGAAACCCAGCTGGTTTAAATTTGCTCTACTTTGGTTTTACAGAAATATTAAGGGGTAAGATCCTAGCTACCTGTGAACATTATCTTTTCTCTAATTTTTCTTTCCTGTCTTCCATAATCTCCCAATTACATACTGTATATCTGTATTATTTCTCACAGTCATGTGTGTTAGCATTCTCACTGCAATGTACAGGAATTTTCACACTAATTTCACAGGGAAATGGGCTGGATGTAATTCCACATCCAGCATGTGAAGAGTGTGCTTCTTTCTGTGTGTGTGTGTGTGTGTGAGAGAGAGAATATGTGATAAGAGTCCCGGATAATGAAAGTAGAAATGCTATAATTTATCTTCTCCTTTTACAGATTAAAATGGGCTGCTTCACATTCGTCAAATTCATGATGGTGTTGTTCAACTTGGTTATCTTTGTGAGTATGTTTCCACTCTGATTACACATACAGCATGATTAGGGAGAAGTGGCTGCGGGGGTGATGGTGGAGTGCTCATTTACTGAGTGAAATCTGTACATGAAAAGTCTTGTATGAAGGAAAAACAAACAAACAAACAGACGGCTGGAAAATCACTTCATCCTCCCCTTCAATGTGGAGGGAGATCTTACATAACCATCTCAGACCGCTGAGCCAGAAGGCCTAAATAATACTCGTTCTATACCAAAATGTTTCCCTCCACTGTAGCAATTTTCATCTCATTAACTTCAAAGGCTCTAATTCTGCCACCTACATCTTCAGCTTAATGTGGATAACTAACACGGTTTGTGAAATGGAAAGAAGCCTTGTTAAGCTGAATTTGCCTGTGAATCGGGCCCACCTGGTCTGTTGCTGTCACAGATGAAGCATGTAGCACGAGTCATTCTCCTCACAATTGCCATCTCTGCCTGAGTGCTGCTGCTTGATAAATTTGGTGCAGCAGCTCTCAGTGCAGTGATTGTGATGTCCCTGTGAAATGTGAGACAGGAGAATGATGTAACACTTCTTCACAGCTCATAAAGACCTTGCTTTAATGTGAACGCTCAAACATTTTGTAATATTTTGAGTAATATTTGTAATGAGTAATCCCTGTGAGCCAAAAACTCAGGCTTCAGACTGCTCTAAACACTCAGTTTCTTCTCTACTGCTCTGTACTACATCTGTGACAGCTACATCTGTGATATCCCTAACATGGTTGCCTGAGGCACACTGCTCTTGCTGTGAGCACAGAAGCCCCACCCAACTGCTGTTCAGGTGTTTGCAAATGGCAGGTAATCAGATGCAAGTTGGCTTAAAGGGAGTGGGAAGGGATCTAAAATGGCTTATTTCAGACAGAGAATGAACTGAGGGGCAGTACCATATCCCAGTATAGGATAAATTAGAATTATTTTGAAATGTTAATCATGCATAGCTAGTATAGTAGAGTCCAAAAATAAAAAAAAATATGCATGTGAGACTTTGATCAAAAAGTTTGGAGAATGGGCCTCTAAAAGTCAAAAACTGACAGTACTGGACAGACAAATCACAGTTGTTGAAGGCTGCAGTGATGTGACATGTACAGGTAGCCACATTGGCTACCTGTACCTGTACATTGGCTACCTGCCCCCGTGGGGCAGCTGAGCCACTGTGGCTCAGGAGGTAGAGCGAGTCGTCTACTAATCGGAAGGTCAGTGGTTCGATTCCTGGCTCCCCTAGTCTGCATGCCGAAGTATCCTTGGGCAAGATACTGAACCCCACGTTGCTCCCGATGCATTCATCGGAGTGTGAGTGTGTGTGAATGTTAGTAAGCACTTAAGTATAGATAAAAGTGCTGTATGAATGTATGTGTGACTGGGTGAATGTGGCATGTAGTATAAAGCGCTTTGAGTACACAGAAACTGAGTAGAAAAGCGCTATATAAGTACCAGTCCATTTACCATTTACCACATTTTTAGGGAGGTGCATGTCAGGTTACGTGTAGGATTTCCGAAGGGTTTGCAGTTATGTTGTACCTATGGTGTAGATTTAAGGCAGAATCATAAATCCCACTTACAGTACAAGGAGGTAAATCTGGTGAGTCGTTCAGCTGGTGAGCAAATATTGTGGTGGTGTAGCCAAAAAACATATGCATTTCCACTGCACTCCGACACACCGCCACACAATGGCACTCCGACACACAACACAGTTTAGGTCGTTTCTGCTGAATGTTTTCCCTCAGATGTCTCAGGATGTTACATTAGAGGTCTGCACTGACAGTTTCAACCTGGGGGATAAATTCATGCTGCGGAACAATGTCAGTGTTGGGGAAAAAAGAAAAGCATGCTCCTGATCTCACTGGAGTCCATTGGAACCAAAGATTTATTTTTTGGGACTTCACCTAGCACCTGTCTGTTCTGTGTTCTGAGTCTTTTTTTTTTTTGTAAGTCTGTGAGTGATCTCTGGATAATGGAGTGTGTCCCCTTGTTTTTTAATTCTTCCAAAGATGCAGAGTCTCAGATGAGATATTGCTTTCATTGCCATCTTTCTGTAAGTATTGGAAAAGGAAGAACCCAGTAAATTTCCCAGGGTATTTAAAAGTAGAATGGGAGGCAGAGCCTTCAGCTTTCAGGCCCCTCTCCTATGGAACCAGCTCCCAGTTTGGATTCAGGAGACAGACACCCTCTCTACTTTT
>VUQI01028893.1:0-11197 GCA_015106735.1 Paratilapia polleni | reverse complement strand
CGGTTTATAATGCATCATTAAAGCAATCTGTCCCCTGCAACATTCGTTTTAGGAAGGAAATTGCATTTTGAAGAGTTGCAGTTAGCTGGCTGGGCCATAAATTCAAATTATTTCCAGGAAAAGTTAACCTTAATCTAAAAAATAAATTGGGGCCATGTTTTTGCAAAAATATTTAAAACCACTTGTGTATGATTTGGTTGTGTGATAGATTTGCACACAGAGTTGAATCAAAGCTACTAGTATTAGATTTTTACAGGTTATATTAATTCAGACAACTTGGGACTTGAGTACAGGCAGAAGATGTCATTTTGTCAAACAATTTTCAGTGTATATCAAATAGTTTTTGCTTCTGAAACACTGCTACAACATCAGCAACATAAGTGATAAACTGTGAATGGATTTTGGGAACGAAAAAAGCAGCAGTGTATTGCAGAGTGGCGGCTGCTGGTTTGAACATGACAGAAACATTTACATCTTTTCTCTGTCATGTGCAAACCACTTATCTGATTCAGGTTACATTAGTCGGTGCATCTTAGGATTTTACCTGTATTTGAGTTACTGTAGAGTTATAATCAAGACACAAATCTTCTCACATACATTATTTATCCCAAAAATTGGGAAATTCCTGAAATTTGTGAAATTTCAGGTCAGATCATCATGATCTTTTTTTTTTTTTCGGTGTTGCTGAAGATTGTTTGGCTGCACTCCTATAGTGGTGGTTGTGACAACAGCAGCCACATGATCAGCTGCTGAGGCACTGGAAGAAATGTGGTGTAACCTGTTATAAATTGTTCAGTATGCAGCTACCTATAGATGGCTGTGAGGAACGTTCGATGCCGACATTTATGCACTGCATGGCCAACATTTAAATGTAACTCTTGTGTCCCTCGTTTGCGCTTATGTGTACCAATTCCGAAGCCGCTAACTCAATTCTTTTACCTCACTGCTGCCATCAGTGTCAGTATTAAATGTATTTTCACTCATTGTGACAGATTTAACCTCCTATGAGTCAAGATAGTGCTACTAGGACACTTATTTCCAAACACTGATTTTTCACAGAACCACGCTTTAGCATCAGTAGCTACCTGCTAACCAAAACATTTGGAACTGATTGTGTCCGTCTGCTGACAGGTTGTCAGATGCATGTCTGAGCACCACCCTGTGATGGTATGAACCCTTTTGACTAGTGTGCAGCACGTGATTTGCTTTTACTTGTGTAGGTTTTTGTTTTGTTTTGTTTTTGTTTTGTTTTTTTAACTGAGGATATTCCATGAGTCACTCTGCCTACCAAGAAAAAATTGTCAAGTCAATGAAGTAATTGCCATACTGGAAAGCTCAGATTACATTTTTAATCGTCATCTGTGGTGTCTCCATTTTACAAACCCTGATGTGAATGCGAACACACATGCAGCTTTTTCATGAGCATTAAACCAGTTTTCAGTTGTGTATTTCTCACTCACTTGTCCTCTCCTCCCACTATCAGGCAGTTACTGCCTTACAGCAGCAGCAGCCTGTGCAACAGCCTGTGCAGCCTGCAGCTCCCCCTGTTGCCCTGGAGACCCACCCAATGAACCTGGCGTCTCCTGCGCCGCCTACTGACCCCATGGTTAGGAAGCAGGTGGTGCAGGACTTAATGGCACAGATGCAGGGAACGTACAACTTCATGCAGGTGCGGATTTAGTGGTAGACACAGCTGTATGTGTTGGATGTTGTACCGTGGTACTAATGACTTCTGCTCTCAGGACTCCATGTTGGAGTTTGATGGACAGCCCATTGATCCAGCCATTGTATCAGCGCAGCCCATGAAACCTGCTCAGAACATGGAGGTGCCACAGATGGTGTGTCCTCCAGGTATGTTTTACAAAGAGAAACGCTGTCCTTATTGTATTTGCTGTGTAGGTTCTGACAATTCTGGTTTCCTGAAGTACAATGTTCAAACTGTTTTAGTTCACCCTGAGACTCGGCTATCACAACCCAACTCTGTTCCTGTCCAACCTGAGCCCACACAAGTGAGTATTTAAACATAAATGGACAATTCTGACAGTGCAGAAAGAAACTGCTTAGAGAATCTGTTTAATTTCTACTCTGGCTGTTTACAGGTCCCAATCGTCTCTCCAACACCACCACCTATGTATCAAACCTCTCACACACCAGATCCTCGACCTTCAGCAGAATCCATTGACCCTATCCAGGTAAACTGTGCTGGGACTTTTCAAAAAAACTTTTAGTTTAGTCTTTTGTTTTTTTTTTTATAACTCTTTTGACATCTAGAGTTACTTGGAGTCATTTTTCCAGTGACAAAAGTTGAGAAAAGTAGTGGACGCTCATTGCAGTCACGAAATTTTGCTGACAGTTGTTAATGTAATATGTATTATGTCTCCGCTCCTCAACAGACCTCCATGTCCTTGTCGTCGGAGCAGCCTCCACCCTCTACAGTTCTCCCTCCAGCCTCTCAGACACAGGTGTTCCAGCCAGTTTCCAAAGCTCCTCACAGCAGTGGCATCAATGTCAACGCGGCACCATTCCAGTCCATGCAGACAGTAAGGCTTTGACGCTTCCTTATTAAATATAAACCGCTTCTCATGTCACAAACTAATAACCGGTGTTAAAACCACGTAATCATTAAACAATTCCATGGTTTTCTCTATGCAAGGTTCATCTGAAGCCCAAAATTTGAGAACTTATGGCCTGTTCACACTAAAAGCAATGCGGGCTGTGCTTTCACTGGAAAAGTAAACAGGATGTTTGCTGCTTGCATTGTACACATGTACTGTTTTCCATATACTTGGTCCTAATTTTGTTAAACAATCACACTCACTCATAGACTTTTCATGTTCAGCCAAATACAACAAACAAAGGAGCTCTTCTTCTTGCCGTGCATGTGTGGAACATGTTTGGATGCCCTTAATTGTGGTATTGTAGCATTCGCAGTTCTCGTGCGTCTTGCAGCTGTTCCCCCTCCACGCTGGAGTGTGATCAAAGCTACATTTTATTAAAAGACTGGAGCATCAAGCCTGTCATGTGGATAAAACGGCTGTTTGCAGCACAAAGTCTGCATCACTGCCAGTGGAGTCACAACAGAAGTTCATTAATGACTTAAATTAGGAATTTTTTTTCTTGTCCTGAAGTGACCTCTTATCACATTGCACTTTAAATAAGTTTATATTGGGACAGCTGTATCCAGGAAATGGGGAGTAATGGACTTTACTCCTAATAAGCATGTGACCTTTCCTCTGATTTTGGCTTCACAACAATGCTGCCTTTGTTTTGTCCCTCAGGTGTTCAACCTTAATGCTCCGGTCCCGCCAGCTAATGAGGCCGAGGCTTTGAACCAGGCCAACCAGTATCCGAACAACTACAACCAGGCCTTCAGTAGCCAGCCACAGCATCCAGTGGAGCAGACAGAGATTCAGTCAGAACAGCTGCAGTCTGGTGGGCAGATCTTCTGTTTTTTACTTACTGGACTGACCTCGTCAGCTTTGTCTTTCTGAGGCTTTGCTCCAGTTAAACTTATTTAAATAACGTCTATATTATTTGACTGGAGATTGACTTGTTGTGTTTTGGGACCCCCACACTGTCTTTTTAGTAGTTGGTGCCTTCCATTCCCAAGACCAACCTGGAGGCCATCAGCAGCCTTCCCAGCAGGGTCCAGGCTTTGGCAGGCAGACTCAGTCCTTCTACAACAGCAGAGGCATGTCACGTGGTGGACCTCGCAACGCCAGGGGCATGATCAATGGATACAGAGGCTCATCAAATGGATTCAGAGGTAAGCCAACACCCTCAGCCGCAAGTTAATTATTGTCACTTTGTTCATTTTTGTGGTTTTTCCACTTTAGGCTTTATTTGACAGAACAAGACCTTTTTTTTTTCTTTTTTTTTTTAAACAGATCTTTCTGTAAAATTTGTGTAATATACCTATCCTGAATTGGTCAGTTTGTACCCTCGGGGCGAAACAGTTCCTGGTTAGTTATGTAATTCTGGAGCACCATCTCCATTAGTAAAGTTTTGGCAGTGCATCAGTTGTTGTTTATAATTTCTAGCATGGTTGTTGGGTTAGCCTTGAAAAATCTGGGAAGACACTCAGCTAAAAAAGTGTCGTGAGTTTTATTTGTCATGACTGTGCAGCCAGAATCTGGAGCTTCTCTGTTCACACTCTAGAGGTCAATTGACAGTACACCATGTGGAGGGCACACTGAGCCTAAATGCAGATACTCAGTAGATTTTGTCCCAGGATAATTTCAGTAAACGCAGACACCATAATATCTGGTATCCGGTACATTTAAGGGGAGTTATGGTCACTTGATATCGTGGAAGAAATGTTAGGGTTCAATTAATTCCCATTTGCTCACGTGCTCTATGTAAAGCATTTAGTTTTAGTTGGCATAAATAAAGGCCAACCATAGAGTGGATGCCAGTTTTTATGATTGCAGGTGCCCAGGTTTTGTTGTACAGCAAGACGACAGTTTAGCTTTTTCTTTACCTAGCTAAAACAAAATTCTTTTTTTTATTATTTTTATTTTTTATTTTAAAGAATTGAAATTATACTATTTGTGCATTCGAGATAATTACACTGGCTTTTACTATGAACTTACTATGAAGTTTAAAAAAAACTTTGCTTCTCTTGCACATTTATCTTCAGTTACTGAAAAGAAACCGAAGTCTGGATTTCTTACTAAGTCTGTGTGTTTCCAGGTGGCTATGATGCTTATCGCCCTCCATTCGCCAGCACTCCAAACTCGGGATATGGACAAACTCAGTTCAGCACACCTCGGGATTACTCAAACGGGAATTATCAGAGGGTATGAAAGAAGTTTGCAGACTCTACGTTGGCTTTGTTGATGTAACATTTGCTGTGTGTTGGTATATTTTCTAAAATGCTCCTTTCTTTTCTTTTGAAGGACGGTTACCAGCAGAACTACAAGCGAGGAGCTGGCCAGGGACCCAGAGGAGTGTCGAGAGGCAGCACTCAAACAATGCGATCCTAAGAAGGCCTTTCATAATGACTGTGACTGATTAAATTGCACCACACTGAAAATTCTAAATTTGAGAATGCATTTGCCCCAGCTCACTCATGCCCTTTTAGTTCTTCATCAGTGGTATTTTTTATTTTATTTTTTTTTCCCCCATCTCTTGAATCAAAGTAATGCCTGCTTTGATATTTGGAAATCTTTTAAAGTTTAAAACAAAGCTAAACTGTAAATCCAATCATTGGATTTGATTTACACATGCCATGTGTTTCAATCTTCCTGTAAACTTGAACGACTTCATAAGTTATTTTAGCTTTCTTTTTTTTTTCTTTTCTTTTTTTTGTATTAAAAATACACCTGCCACTGCTGGTCCAATCCTTGGGAGTTTTTCCCCCTTTCTCTGTTCTTTTCTGTCATTTTGGCTCCAAAAAGGCATTTACGTTCAACAAGCTCCCATTTCCTCGTTTGTAAATGGATGTTGCTTCAAGAGTTTCAATAAAGTTGTGTTGCATACCTGTGCTTCAGCCTTGAATTTCTTACAGGTAAATTATGTCACTTTACTCGGAAGAGGTTGCCTCACATCATAAAGGTAACTAAGATCTAGGCATGGCTTTCTCAATACAGACCTGTTATTTTAAAGACGACTACAGTGATTAAGATTCGACCCAAAGGCAAAATCTCGGGTTTATTAGGCAACGTGACATGTTTAACTTCACTGTTTATTGCAAACAAAATACTCTTCTCTTTACTGTGACCACAATCTAAGTAGCTCTCCTAGCAGGTGTTGTGTTTTTGTCTCCCCCCTCAGTCATAAAAACTGCTGGAAACATCTGGCTGCTTGGTCAGCATGGGATGCAGCATCACCCAGTGGCCAGTCAGAGAACAGACACTAGTACTGCACCATTTCCTTAAAACATGGGGAATTAAAACCAATTTTAGTTTTTTTTTTTCAGTATAGCCTGCTGCTTTGAAGTGTTCCCAAGCTACTTTAAAATGCTGCTTAAAACTGAATGTGTAATGTACTTTGCTGGCTAGAGGGATTAATGATTTTATATCTCTTGGCTGACATTGACCCATTATCACTCCTAAAACCTCAAAAAAAGTGTGTGTATATATGTATATGTGTATATATGTGTGTGTATATATATGTATATATGTGTGTGTGTATATATATGTATATATGTGTGTGTGTATATATATATGTATATACGTGTGTGTGTATATATATATGTATATACGTGTGTGTGTATATATATATGTATATACGTGTGTGTGTATATATATATGTATATACGTGTGTGTGTATATATATATATATATGTGTGTATGTGTATATATATATATATATATATATACGTACGTATATACACACACACACACGCACACACAGAGTGGTTAGCATCTTATTAAAAAATATTAATGTGCTTTACTATTTTTTCTGCTTTTTTGTAAAACAGTAAATTTGAAAATTCATGGATAACAACAATAATTATACTTTACCATTAAAATATCATTTTGATTAAAGAGCTTGTGCATACTGGTGGATAAACCATTACAGAAATATAAAAAATTATTTTGGTAATTACCAGTACTGTTAATTTAGGGCAGCTGTGGCATAAACCTTATATTGGGTGGTGGTCTAATAAATTTGTCAAGCACTGTATATATGATAGAGATAAAACCACCATCTCTGAGCTACTAGTTAGATTTTTCCTGTGCCATAGCAAATGAAAATTACCTCCAAAACATTTGTCCTTTTTTAATATATAATTTTTAAAATGTAATATGTAATATGGGAAATGTAAGCTTAAGTAGGAGGGTCAGACTTCATTAAAAAAATTCTACTAAAGGGGCACAAACCTCCTTGAGGACCAGGATCTGGTCAGCCGCCCTCAGATACTGCAGCTGGTGTGTGACCAGGATACGACACTTGTTCTTCAGCAGGCCACAGATACACCTGATCATGGACACAGACAGACACATATTTCATAGATAAACTTCACAGAGCAGCTGTGGCTCAGGAGGTAGAGCAGGTCTATTAATCGGAAGGTTGGTGGTTCGATTCCTGGTTACCCCAGTCTGTGTGCCGAAGTGTCCTTGGGTAAGATACTGAACCCTAAATTGCTCCCGATGTGCTCATTGGAGTATGAATGTGTGAGTGAATGTTAGAAAAGCACTTAAGTGTAGAGAAAGTGTTTGTATAAATGTGTGTGTGATTGGGTGAATGTGACATGTAGTATAAAGTGGTTTGAGTGCTCAAATAGAGTAGAAAAATGCTATATAAGTACCAGTCCATTTACTTTTCTCCTTTCAGAAATCTGATAAAACTCTGTACTTACTGCATGACAAACTGCAGCTGTTATATAGTTCAGTTACCCAGGTCCAAATTTAACCCTTAACATCACAGCATATTTCACCATTATCCAGACACAGAGCGTCCCAAATTCATGCCACATACCAGATTTAGTTTGGAAATGGAGGAACCACTCTTAACACTTGCCATTAAACAGGTACAAGGTTTTAAATACTGCAAGGTTTCAACCCAAAACATGTTTGGACCTGGCAGTCCTAATGGATGAGATGAACAACAACAGCCAAAAGTCATGATGTTTGCTCATGCCTTTTCACAGAGACCTTGTTTGTTAAAAGACACCAGTATGAAGCTGGATTTTGGACAAGACTAATGCCAAGCCATTTTTTGTTTTTCAAAACTTCTTTTAACTCTATCAAGCAGATTTTACATGTGTGTGTCCAAGCCTTTGTCTGATACTCTATGTGTAAAATCAAATAAAAATAACAGCAAGCTACTGAAGCTAGTTTACTTAATATTATTAGCTTATGTAGCTTATGCATCAAAGCAGCCATTTATTTCACTGGTGGATCCTAATTGGAAAAGGTATTTGTGTGACTGTGGTGTGCACATCAAAGTACAACCAACAACTAATGGTTTATAGTAGAATAACCAGTGGTTTCTGGTAGGATAACAGTTTGCTTTTGTAATCTCCACAATGACGAGAGCTTATGGGAGTGCTTACAAGAACCACGTTCTGTTTTAAAGAGACAAGAGAAAACTTGGCTTAATGAACTGAGAGGCTGCATAAAGGGCCAGAATGACATAAAAATAATGTTTGTGCTGTGAATCGTGCAAAGCTAATTTATTGAGTCCCAGAATGAACATATGACCTTCCCACCTTGACATTTGGCTTGTATAAAATGATGAAATTAGCTGTTTTTGTAATTATTAAAACAGTACACACAAACAATGAACATGTAGTATATCCTATATAGAATAAGAACTATTCTAAGCATTATTATGGATTAGGGGTATACAGACAATTAGGACTGAACTGTTCGTCACTCACTGCTCAAAAAGATGTTTTCCAACTTCTACGTCCACAGCACTTAAAGGGTCATCCAGGAGGTAGATGTCTGCATCCTGATATACAGCCCTGTAAAAAAAAAGCACGCACAAACAGAGTTCAGAGCAAGGTAATTGTCAGGGAAAAGACTGAACTTTCATGTGAAGTGTAGCAAATATAACAGCAGAAGGGTGTGCATCCCTACAGGGTAAAAATACATGCATCCTAACATGTAGCTACTTGTTACCTCTGGTTTATGTTGCCTAGAAACTCAGACAACAATTTAAAACTATCAGGGTGTTGATGATGTCATATATGTAACTTTTCTTCTAGGTAGTGTTCTTACTACATAAATATGACTGTCCCTGTACCTCGCCAGGTTCATGCGGGCTTTCTGTCCCCCACTGAGTGTGGCCCCTCTGTCCCCAATCACTGTCAGATCTCCATCTGGGAACAGCTCTAGGTCCTGAATTTAAAACAATGGTGGCATAAGACAAATACATCATGTGAGACCGCAAAAAAAAAAATACAACAACAATACCACTAACACTGCATTACATTCATGCTAAAAGTCATGTTTTTTTTTTCCACAGTGAAAATTTAGAGCTCTAATCTCAAATTGCTCCTAAAGTTACAGCACATAATGTCTTGATGCATGCTCAATCATTCAGGTAAGGAAATCCCAGAAGGTTGATTCTGTTCATCTGGACGTAGCGTTTTCTGTGGGAGAAACGTTTCGTCACTCATCCGAGTGACTTCCTCACTGAGGAAAACGCTACGTCCAGATGAACAGAATCAACCTTCTGGGATACAGCACATAATGTAATGAATCAATACGATTCATGATGAGAATCTCATTTTTTTAAATGGCAGGCAGGATACTGTACGAAAAAACAGCAGAGCTTAAATAGATGAATCAAGAAAACAGAAGGGTTAAGAGATAAAGTGGGTAAAGAAAGTTTGAGCTACAGATTTAAGAACATCCACCATGCTTTTTCAAGCAGGAAGCCAGGAATTTCTAAGATGTCTGGAAAAAAAACTCTGGCAAAACATCACATACTTCCAAAGTGCACAAAGCAAGAAGAGGATGAAGTCAGCAGTGGTTAAAGTGCTAGTAACACTTGTAGTATATAAAACAACTTTGTTGTTTGACTGATCCATGTCAGCTTTATGGCCTTCATCAGGGTCATCTTAAAACACTGTAGGAGCTAATCAGCGTTTTCTATATGTAGGAACCAATCCATACCTAGTAAGACATTACACCAGAACGTAAACAGTTTTTGACCTGAGCTGATGGCCTAACAGGAATTAGTTACATAGCAGCATTATAACTCACCTTCTTCAGAGCACAGACTCTGAGGACCCTCTCATATCTTTTGGGGTTCAGCTGTCTCCCAAACAGGATGTTGCTGCGGATGGTTCCAGGGAACACCCAGGGCTGCTGGGCTGCATAGGTTAGCTGTCCTCTGACCATCATTGTGCCTGTGTCATGAGGCAGCTCTCCCAGGATGGCACTCAGCAGGGATGACTGAGAAAAAACATGAATATTATGCACATGTGAGCCTGGTAAAAAGGGGCGCACAGTGTTGACAAACAATCTTCTAACCTAAAGCCTGGAAGCTAAGTGAGTTGCTGACCTTTCCAGCCCCTACTGGTCCGATTACAGTCAGCAGGTGGTGTGCCTTTGCTGTGATGGAAACATTCTGCAGAGATGGTGCATCCAAACTCTAAACAAAGAAAAGAATGTAGTAATACTACTTTTCATAGAAAGTTTGGCATTTTATTAAAATATGCAAGTAGACTCATTGTCAAATATGAGTTTTACTCTATAACATTTACCTTATCCCAGTAGCAGGTCAGTTTCTCAATCTCAATAGAGTTTTCCTTCTTTCCCTGCAGAGGCAGTGCACCAGTTTTTCTCTCAAGCTCTTTCAGAAGGAGAAAATTCTGGGAAGACATTTAACAGGCACACATACCTTTACACAAAAACCAAATCCAGACAGCATGGTTCTCTTATTTTACCTGTCTACAATGCCTAAAAACAACTGTCACTAAAATTACGATTAAAAAGATTCTTTTCCACCTGTTACCTGCAATCTTTTATTTGTGATGTTTTTTTGCAGGAGTTATTTAAAACAGTTAGACAATGATGGCAATGGATCTTAATGTTTCTTTAGGGTTTAGTCATCCCTGGTGGAGAAACACTGCTTAATGTTTACTGGTAACACTGTTGGTTTCACAATTGGGCATTGATCCCATATCCGTGAGTAACCGAAGGCAGTTTAGGCACTTTCAATTCATTAATATGTTCACAAGGTTCAGTGCACATTAGTCAGCTTCACTGTAAATGTGCGAGTACTAGCCAAATGGCAAATTTTCAAATGTTGTGCCTAACATAAAAGAAAAAAAAATTGGGAATCAATTCTGTTGTTATGTAACGTTCTCGGAACTTTTGGACAATAAAAAAGGTTGAATAGAGCAGTAACAGTGACGCTGCAAGGAGTAGAGGTAGTGAAGGTGGATAAGTTTAAATACCTGGGGCCAACCATCTAAAACAACAGGCACTGCACAAGAGAGGTGAAGAAGAGAGTGCAGGCAGGGTGGAGCGGGTGGAGGTGAGTGTCAGGGGTGATTTCTGACAAGATAGCAGCAAGAGTGAAAGGGAAGGTTTACAAGATGGTATTGAGATCTGCTATGATGCCTGGTTTGGAGACGGTGGCACTAACAAAAAGACAGAAGGCAGAGCTGGAGGTGGCAGAGCTGAAGATGCTAAGGTTTTTATGGGAGTGACCAGAATGGACAGAATTAGAAATGAGTATATCAGAGGGACAGCTCAGGCTGAGCGGTTTGGAGACAAAGAGAGGAAAGGCT
>VUQI01028892.1:0-10464 GCA_015106735.1 Paratilapia polleni | reverse complement strand
TGTTTTTTTGTTTGGGGAAAAAAAAAAAAAAAAAAAAGCATTGCAGGACACCACAAAAGCATTCATTGAAAACTTTGCAGTAGCATTTTAAAAGAAGAGGAGACAGAAATTGGGCCAACAGCTGCCATTTTCAAGTATATCAATCCATTGTCGAACAGCTCAGATTTCTTACTCTCTTCCATAGGAAGGTCAAAGCTAACTTTCCCCATATACAATTGAAACATTTTGGCAGGCAAGTCGATAAAATTCACCAAGCTCATAGTTAAAATGGGTGGTGTGGCATTACAACTTAAAAAAGGAAAAAAGGAAATAAAATACAAACAAAATTCTCTATCCATAAATCAGCTAATGAGCCTTCTATTTAAGTACACTGGTTTTTGTGAGGATAAAATCATTTGTTACTGGTTATCAGACAGTGTGAGTCAGTATTCGTCATGTCCCGTGTTGTGGTGGTAGTTTGCTGACATGAGTACAGAGAAGAAGAGACAACTTTACAAAATGATCTTTTACCTACTGAGTGATGATTATGTCCCCTCAGTGTCTGTGACAGTGTCTACCACTGGCTGACTTGCAGCATCCTCCACGGGCTCACTCTGTTCATTGTCCATCCCAGGTCCATTGACACCCTGTGGCTGGGGCGAGGAGGGTCTCTCTTGTGACTCCTCCTCATCCTTCTGTCCGCTTTTCTGCTCCTCCACAGAGTGAGTCGTATCTTCAGGAGGGCTGGCAGCTTGTGTGAAGGCCATAGATGAGTCCTGGGATGATGCCTCAGCTGGGGGTGAGGCATGGCTAGGGGGTTCACTGTCAGGGGAACCAGGGGTCTGAGAGGTGGGCTGGGCTATAAGCTGGGATGGTGAATCTATGCGTGGAGAGGTCTCTGGTTGCGGTGATGACTCTGATTTAGTGGGAGCCGCAGTCAATGTGCTCTGACCTTCGTTGTCAGATGATGGGTCAAGTGAAAGCGTTGAAGGTATTGGCTGTGCCTCAGGTGCCTCAGATGGAGTCGGGGTTTCTGACTCGGGTTCGGACACAGCTACTTGGCTCTGTGATGGAGGAGGAGACTTGATTGGAACTTGAGGCGCTGCCTGATTCAGACCCAGCAGAGGAGGCTTGCCCTGAGCTTGTGGCAAAAGTGGGGGCTGGAATCGTGGCTGAATTTGAGGGTTCAGTTTGAGTGGAGCGAGCACTTTGCCTTGGTTCAGCGTCAGGTTGGGATTAAGAGGTGGAGTTGGAAGCAGAGGTGTAGGCAGAGGGAGAAGGGGAGCGGAGCTTCCACGTTCACGGTCCCTCTCTTTGTCATGGTCTCTGTCGCGCTCGTGCTCTCTGGGGCGGTCTCGGCCTCGGTCTCTTTCTCTCTCGCGCTCCCTCTCACGGCTCTGGCGGTTACCGTTCATCTCCCTCCTGAAGTCAAAATCTCTTTCATCTCTATCTCGTTGCCTGTCCCACGGGCGTCTTCGCTCATCCAGGTCTTGATGTAGTTCGCTGTCAAAAGGGGCTGTGGCACTACCACTACGGTTCCAAGCCTGTGGCCCCCCAACAGCTCCAGCATTTACAGGAACACCAGTTGCTGTCCCAGGACGGCTGTCAAAGCGGTTGGAGAAGTTCTGTCCAGATGTGGGACGCTCCTCCTGGAAGCCTTTTTGACCAACTGGGGCCTGGGGGCCTCCTCGCATGCCATCTCGTTCATCAAAGTCCCCTCTGGCTTGGTTCCAGCGGTTATCGGGTGTAAACCCTGCAAGAGCCTGCAAACGGCCTACTAGGCTAGATCTGGCTGGCTGAGTACCTGGGGTCTGTAGCAAAGGTGGTCTGCCACATCCGCCTGATCCTCCACCTCCTCCAAGGGGCTCCCTATGCTCTGGTGGAGGGGTCCGCAGCAGGCCCGTGCTCTGCTTTTCCATTGGAGGGAAACGGTAATCCTGGTCTTTGCCCTCATCAGCTCCAGAGGAAGACTCGTCTTCTGCTTTGGATACATTTTCATTGGTAATGTTGGGGGCCCGGTTGAAGGGGTCCAGCTGAGGGAAGGGAGCCCTGGCGCGGGCGTGAGCCTGTATTGGACTGTCTAGGAGGCCAGGGGTTTGCTGGGCGTGGCCCTGCTGCATAAGTAGTGGGAAGCGGGCAGCAGCCCCAGGTTGGAGCAGGTTGGGTCGCACATCCAAGGGCAGCAGGCCGGGCATCCTCTGCCCACTCAGACCAGACTGATGCAGAGGGTGGGTGAGGGAAGCTGTGGGGTGCATGCCCAGTAGACCCATCCCACTGCGGACAGCATTCTGCATGCCTGGAGACAAACAAAATTAGCAAAATAAATGTTAAAATTCTTCTTGCCCAAACATAAATAATCCCAAATAAAAATGTAAAAAACATGATGACGACGAACACCAAAAATAAAATCTTTTAGTCTCTTATGTGAAAGCACATTAGCATTGTCTCACCTTGCAGTGTAAGCTCTGCAGTAGCATCCATACCCTCTGCAGACTGTGTTTTCTCATTAGTGGCCTGCTGAGTTTGGACTCCTACTGGATTGAACACACCCGCTCCGGGGATGGCTGAGGGCATGAAGCTACCATGGATAGTGGTGGTTGGAGGAATCATAGCACTGAATGGTGAGTCCTTGACAGCATCTTGGGTGGAGGCCACTGAAGGCTGAACCAGAGCTACAGGTAAAAAAAAAAAA
Source organism: Paratilapia polleni (assembly GCA_015106735.1). NCBI lineage: Eukaryota > Metazoa > Chordata > Actinopteri > Cichliformes > Cichlidae > Paratilapia > Paratilapia polleni. The sequence continues at coordinate 7,793 of VUQI01028892.1, read as the reverse complement.
CAAACAAAAAAAAACAACCCACATTTACTCCAAAGGTCTAAAGGAGAGCACCACTTTCCAACTCACATCCTGGTATCAGACACAGGGGAAGCATGCTGATACTCACAAGTAGATGCCGAGGCCATTCCAGCTGTCTGAGCAGCCTGCATGAAACCTGGACAAAAGAGAATCATATGTGTAAGGTGGTGAATTTCTGCTGGTCTGATCTTTTTACTAATGTCTGCATTACTTACCTGGCGGAGGCTGTGAGGCGTTGAAGCCAGCCCTTATGAAGGGTGGTGGCGGCCCATAACCTGGTGGAGGTATGCTCATGGTGACAGGGAAGGTAGGAGGCACCAAACCGACCGCACTGGGAACTGCCTGGGCAACTGGAAGCTGAATAAGAGTGATATATAAGAGTGTGTATGTAAAACATTGATCAGTTAACAGTGTAACTTCTAAGGTTTATGGTACACAAATTCCTTAACATATTTCAGTGACTCAATCCAAGTATTTTGATTGTTCAAAAACCAAGACAGCCCGTCTTTTTGCAAAAAATAGTGCACTGTAACCAATCAAAATAAAGAATAAAAACCCACAACATTATATGTGGGAACAAAATAGCTGTGTTAAAGTCTGTTAAACCATTCTCATCCTTGAACAAGCCATTTTTAATTAAAATCACAGCAGTGTACTCCTTTTACAGTTTATAGACAGACTGCGACAGACACCCTTATGTACCTGTACAGGCATCATGGTAACCTGCTGGTTGAAGGTCTCGGTTTGGGTATTAGATGCTGCTGTAGTCTCAGCGCTTAGTGGCTGACTTGTAGCTTCCTTGGCTTGTTCAGAATTCTTGGCAGCTTCCCACTCTGCACACACAGACAAAAAATTGTTAACAAATACTGTTCGATTATTTGTTTGGATTTACCAGTTTAGTGCTTTCGTTCCAACTCGATATTAGTCTCCATTGAGTTTTCCAGTGGAAGATAAATAGAGGGAATATGGCAGAAAACAAATCAACTTAGATGATGAAATGCCAGGATTTGTCTGCCTGGATAACTGCTATGCTTTCATTATTTGTGTACAAACTCGCCTGTGTGTCCTACTTTTATTTAAACAAGCACTGCTACTGAATTAATAGACCTAGTGTCTCTGCCAGAAAAAGACGTGTTTCTTCTCACCATCATTGACCGTCTCCTGGTCAATGATTCCTCCTTCAGCAAAGCCATCCAGGTCATCCAGCTTAACCTTCTCCCAAGGTATGTAGGTGACACCCAGGTCCACATCCCAAAACTGCTTGTATTCCTGCTTTACACCTTTGTTCAGAGCCCATGCGATCTGGATCACAGACACATGAAACATCAAACAGAGTTTTTTAATAGTAGTTTCTTGGAGTACACCACGATGTCCATGTAAAGCTAAAGTTTCACTGCTGAAGGTCAACAGGAGAAACAAAAAACACATTAGAACAAACAAAGAATAAAAATACAATGAATTAAACTATATAGGTAATGGGGACCTTGATGATCTTGGAGCCAATCTTAAATGTGCCAGTGCTGAGCTTCTGACGGGCACGGTATGCATCCTGTCTGTGGACCATACAGATGTAGGCACAGCCTCTGGGAGGGATCATCTGCAGAGAGAGAGGTGCACACAGATTACATTACACAAGACACGGGAAGGTTGAAAACAACACATGAGCACACCATAAAGAAAGACAGTTAAAAAAAAAAAAAAAAAAGAAACAAGAGGCAGACCATTAACAGCAGTTTAAGATTACCACTATGGTAACAACAGACTGAGGCACCCTTGTTTGATTTCTTTTAAAGATTCTGGAGATCAGAAACATACTGCAACTAAATTAGAGGGTAACAGAGGGAGAGGTCTACTTACATTGATGGACTCAATCTGCCCAAACTCTTCAAACAGATTGGTGAGATCTTGCTGAGTGGCCTTTTTGTCCACCTGGCCCACCCACAGAGTTGTACTGCACACTAGATGAAGAGATGGAAAAAGGAATTTGACTTTTATTCATCAGAAAAAACAAAAAAACTTTTGCAGGTAACGATAGCTAAAATATTTAACAAAAACCAATGACTTCCTCTTACCACTTAGAGTCTTGGATCGTATGGGAGGCAGTCCTTTCTTCTGTCGCTCCTTCTCTCGTTCTCGGGCGCGTCTCTCGCTTGAATAAGACCGAGATGACTTCCTCTTGCGATCTCTAGAGCGTGAGCGTGACCGCTTGCGATGCTTGCGTTTCCGTGAGCCGGAGCGGGACCTGGACCTTCTCCTCTTGGGAGACCTGCAAAGAGACAACACCAAAACTTGTGGCAATTCTCTCCAGACTGACTTTTGTCATGTTTATTATTAAACCAAAGGCCCACTCAAACCCAGTAACCAAAAGGCTTGACTACTTCATTTAAAAAGTACAATCTATCACTTTCTTTTAAGTTCACAAAAACACTTGACTAAACTTGACAGAATCCGTAGAAGGTACACATATCACTTCCAGATATATATGGGAGAAGTAAACTACATTCTCTGGTCCAGGCTATGACGACTTACAATGTATACACATATTTCTTGGACCAACTGAGCAAACTGTTACTAATACAAGTTCTTCACAATTCACTAATATTTCAGTCACATTTAGAAAAAACATTCACACAAAATGAGAACTGAGAAATAACTTGGACCAACCTGGAGCGTGACCTTGACCGCGTTCTAGACCGTGTGCTCAAGGTCTTCTTCTCTTCAGCCTCAAAGATCTCCTCCTCCATTCCATCTGGGCCCTCATCCAAATCCATGTCCTAGAAAAGACGTGGTTAATTTCAGGTAATACAGTAAATACCATCTGGCCCAGCTCTACAGCTAACCAATCCCATAGTGCAGTCCTTTTCTTGATACATGCACTGCTTTTCAAATATTAAGTTCCCATACCTGCTGCTGGTTGTCTATGGAATCATCCATCTTATTCTCTGGCTCCGGAAGTTGAGGCTGGCTGCTGCTCTGAGCAGCTGAAACTGAGTTCTCTTGCCCAAATATTGAGTCCTGCCCCTCTATGTTCATTGCCTGGATGAAGAACAAGGAGTATATTTTTTAAGTCCTTTCATTTAAATAATCTTAAAGGCAAATTTAAGATTAATCAATAACTGATAATAACAAATGTGCTTCCTAATTTAAGTATTCTTGTAGAGCTTGTCAAATCTTCAAAGCTGGCTTCACAATTGTTCAAGTCTCTCAATAACAGACCATCGGTGTTCTTATCTGTAAATCACTTACTAAAGTAGAGTCCACTCGATGTGCTTGCAACATTAAAACTGTGCATCCAACTGCAAATATGTGAATGTTCTTTCAACAAATTGAGGCTATTTACTACTAGAATAGCAAATACTGTGCAATGTGAGTAGGAAACAAAAAATAATCTAACAATAATAATCAGCAATGTAATAAAGTACACAATGTAACAATCAAAACAATAACTAAACAAGTTGTGTTACAATAGCAAATCAGGAAAATCATGACAAACAAAAGGGTCGCTCTCTGCAGGTGTTTGCGTGTGTGCGATGTACCTTCTGCTGATGCTCTAGCAGCTGCTTCTGAAACTGCTCCAGATTTTGCTGTTGAAGTTGCTCAGCCAACTGATGGAAGAGGGAGCTGTTAATGGGCTCCGACACCATGGGCCTAGAAGCAGCAAACAGCTCGATTAGACACAAGCTCTCAGGAGATGTGGTCGACACAGTGAAGGGACATGAACTCAGAATCACTGTTAACGAGTTACTAAAACAACCATCAAACACACTGAACTCACAGCTGAGATGATGAGCTATCCTTTTTAGATTCTTCACTGCGCTCAGAATCGTTCCCAAAGTCAAAAGGACCCAAAAGTTTCTGCAATGATGACACAACATAACCACACAAAGAGAGTTCAGATTAAGCAAGAAACTATAATTACCATATCAAGAACGTACACCTTCAACAACCAGGTAAATTGCAGTATAGATCCATGCACGCCTGGACTTGACCTTCAGGTATAAAATTCCATCACTAACTTTTTTTTTTTTTTTTTTTTTTCAACATTTGGGTTGAATGTCTTCATTATTAGCCAATGAATTCTTCAGTTACTGCCAAATTTTGTTTTGTGAGGCCAAACAGACCTCGTCTTTTAACCACTAAAATCTAAAGAATTCATCCTTGAGTTCTAGTGAATTCTACTGAAAAAAATTCTGACATGTCACAGCTATCACTTTAGGATGTACATATATACGGACCCAACTAAAAAACATAATGCCTGCAGCTCTGGTTGTTGCCACAAAATCATAAAAATAAACTGCTGACTGCAGTGTTACCTTATTAAAAGAGGAGACCCTCTGCTCCAAGGGGTTGAGGCTATTGGCAGTAGCTGCTGCAGTGAGCTGAGCTGTCAGAGCTTGTAACTGCACCACTAGGCCAGCATCCAAGGCCTGCAGCAGGGATGGCTGGGGCTTCTGCTGCTGCATCTGCAGACTCTGCACCAGCTGCTGGAGCTGTAACAGGTGACAACACAGAGTATGTGACACATCTTACGCTGACAGCTACACAAACTGCATAGGCTGCCCTGAATCAAACAGTTTATCCATTTTTGGGACTTTTTGGGAGGATGTGTTCACTAACCTGCTGTCCCTGGGGACTCTGCAAGATCTGGGCAACAGCGGCCACAGTGTCAGTGTTGGTAATCTGTGAGGCCCAGTCAGGCAGACCCTGGACTATGTTGGCTGGAGTAGCTGGCGTAGCTGGGGTGCCTGGATACAGAGAGAACCAAGAGGTAATCATATTAGACAGTTATATCAAATACAACATTCACAGTGATTAGATGAGCAAATCACTCGACTTTATTGTGCTTTCACTGACCAGGTGTAGTGTTATTGACTGGGGCTGCACTGCTGGGCATGACAGGTGTGACACTGGGAGGAGGAATCCCTGCTGCCATGTCCAACAGAGGCTGAATGATGTCACTCTTGAAGACTGCATTCTTTTGCCAGAGATTCAGGACTCTCACTATCTTACTCTGAAAACACCAAGAAAGACACAAAACTGTGACAAAGCAGCAAAAAGCAATCCAACACTGCTTTGAGAGGTGTCCAAGCTGACAAAGCGTAGCTGTATGATACATAAAAACAACAAGACATAAGCCCAAAATGTCTGTCTTGGAAACCTTTTGCAGATACCAGATTTTTTTTGTAGCCATTCAAGCACACAAGACATTCAGAACATCACATGCTCATTCACAAAAAATTGAGCCCATTGCAAATTCCATTCACTTCAATGTCCTGTATGTCAACTCCAGTGAAACCAAGAAATGAGAAGCCACAAAGAAGAACAGAAAACTTATTAAAAACCGTCTAACCTTATCATCTGAAGGGCAGCGGTAGAGGTGCTGGAACGTTGAGATGATATTCTTGCTGAAGCGTGGGGCAAAAACATCCTTCTCTGTGCCAAACTGGTGTCGTGACTGTCTGACAATTGAGTCGATGACATACAGCCCTGGGACCTTGTATTCTGGCTTGCACTGTCAAAGAAGGAGAAAGCTGGTGTTAAGATATTATATGAACAGTGGAATAACATGTAATATGTTAATATAAAATCCTGCAGATTCTTTATGGTTTCATTCACAAAATCTTTGCTGCACTTGGTGTGGCTGATGGATCCTAATCAAAAACATGACTCACCTTTTGTATAAACTTCTCTACACTCTGGACAACATGTTTGTAGAACTGAAAGTAAAGCAAAGGGGAAAAAACATTTTCAATGCCTTGAACAGCAGGATCTGAGAGCACAGTTACAGAAATGGAACAGTGCTGGGGGGGGGGGGATAAAAACATTAGTAAACACTTGAAATCTTGAAAGGAATCAAAAATGTGCAAACTGGATGGAAGCTCTTAGGTGAACCCCTCTTATTTCTCCACTCCTCAGATGTACAAATTAGTGCACAAAAGACAATAAAACAATTCCTTCTTCAAAGCTTTTCTATGTTCTGTTAGATAGCATACAAGAGATATAACTGATGAAGATAAATGATCAATTTCACAAGGGGTGTAAAATAAAAATTCAAAAGCTCAGCTATGTAATAAAAACTGATTATTTTACTAGCTGCAACAGTGTGGCTGGTATCATTTATGTCTGTGGACATATTTTGTTAACATCGCAATAACTGTGCAATATGAAGTCATGAAACCTTACAGCTTTGTAGCCGAGATCAAAATAAAGGCTGGGACGGGTGTGGTACAACTCATGAATACTGATAAATAATGTAATGACTACTGAGTACTGATGGGTCAGAACATCATAACGTTGTGACAGGATCACACCAGCCTGCAGGATAATTTCTCCCACTAGTACTACTAGCGTAACTACTGGTGGATATTCTTCTACAAGGAAATTACAGACCAGTGACATATTAAAGGAAAAGCCGGACTGCTGGCATGGTTTGGGTGCACCAGACCCCACAGAGTTAAGTGTCATTGTATATATATATATATATACAAAGGTGTTCTTAGTGGTTACCCTTATCCTGTGAGGAAACATGTATATCCTGATTGAAAGGATCTCTTCCAAGATGACAACAGGTCATGAATGGTTGGGTTGCTGAATGGTTTCATCAGTGTATAAACAACATGAATTGAAGAATGATGTTCTATCTCTATCTAACTTGGAAAAATCAGTGAAGACACATTGAAGCTATTCTGGTGGCTTACATAAGACACATTTTTTTCTCCCCTTCGACTTGTCCCCCATTTTAATTTGAACACCATAGTAGCTCACACTGGTACCAGTGGCCTTAGTGGATTATCTATACTGGAGCATTCAGAAACACACATGTATTTCTGTAAGTAAACACAAGTGGTGAGGTAGAAGTGTCTTAGATTAATTAAACTAATTTAAAGACCAGAATGTCAAATATTTCTACTATACTGAATCTGCAAAGTTCTGCCTTATTTACATCACTTAGCAACGTATAATATACTTTGGCCTGCACAGCTAAAGTCTAATAAAGATGTGTCAGTGTCAGGACATGTATAGCAGGACATATCAGGGTTTTTCCAGCATATGAAAAATTTTGGCACCCACCAGAAAAGTTCTGGCCTTCCCCTTCACCAGGCCTTTGACAAAAAATATTTTAAACAATTGTCTTTAAGTGGTATTTAGATTAGTGAAGTATAAAATACAACTCTGTTCATGAAAAGGCCAGAAACATCAGGAAAATGCACAGATTTCTGTTTCATAAGGTAACTCAGACTCAATGCCTTAACTTTATGCAGACCAATCCTGCTTCTGTGCAAAGTCAACCACCAAAAGCTCATTTTAAGCCAGAATAAAACCTGCAGATATTCAATATACAGCTCCGGAAAAAATTAAGAGACCACTCCAAAATTATCAGTTTTTCTGATTTTGCTTTTTATAGGTATATGTTTGAGTAAAATGAACATTTTTGTTTTATTCTATAAACTACTGACAACATAACTCCCAAATTCCAAATACAAATATTTTCATTTAGAGCATTTATTTGTAGAAAATGAAAAATGGTCAAAATACCAAAAAAGGTCCAGTGTTTTCAGACCTCAAATAATGCAAAAAAAACAAGTTCATATTCATTTTTAAACAACACATTACTAATGTTTTAACTTAGGAAGTGTTCAGAAATCAATATTTGGTGGAATAACCCTGATTTGCAATCACAGCTTTCATGCGTCTTGGCATGCTCTCCACCAGTCTTTCACATTGCTGTTGGGTGACTTTATGCCATTCCTGGTGCAAGAATTCAAGCAGCTCAG
>VUQI01028889.1:18732-29638 GCA_015106735.1 Paratilapia polleni | reverse complement strand
TAGTATTCCTGCCTCTTAAATCTTGAATTATTTTGGACACAGATGTAAACTGGAAAACCTACATAATCACATATTTAATTCTAGCCTGAAAATATACTCCAGACAGATGTTTAAAAGGATGCACGGTTATTTAATTTAAAATCACCTATTCTGCTCATTTCCAGGTCCATATTTTTATTCCTGGAGTATTTTTATTCCACTAGAGTAGCTTTGCATGATTCAAAGATTCCCAAAAATCTCATACTGATGCTCTGAAACAAGTCACAATAACTCCTGTCTATTTAAGACCCCCCCCCCGTCCTTAAAAGCTTGTTTTCTTCTGATTGGTCAGCTTACAGAAGCCAGTGCTTGTGAACTGTACTGCCGGACATTGTGGGCACAATGTGTCTGCAACAAATGACCATATAAAGACGTCAGTGTGATGAACCAAAAGCTTTTGACTCACAGGGATTTCTTGTACATATACTGACCTCATTATTTATTAATATCAGTAAAAAGAAAACATAAAAAATAAAATATGTCTACATCTACAAAAATTTGGAACAGCATAGTACAGAATTTATAATAAATTTACAGATTTCCTGAAGAATTTAAAATCACAACTTTACCTAAGGGGACATGAAAGGACTCAGATACATGAAGTTCTTTTTTTTTTTTTTCCCACTATTTAGTGATGATAAATTAATTCTGGAGAAACAGGAAGGTTGTATTACAGCATGAGACACAAACAGTTAGTCAAGTTTTACAGTCACAGATATGACACTGACTAGGTCTGAAAAGGAGGCGCTGGGATGGATGTGGGTTGCAGTACGCAGCGGCAGAAGCAGAAGCATTATTATTATTTGAATGCTATACTGTACTAACATTAGACTAAAATGCTGTTTATGTCATTTTTTTCATGCCAAAACTCCACAGTTACAGACCAGTGGCACATTTTTTTTAAGTTCATTTTCTTGATTATACATACATACTTTTACTTTTTAATACAGTACTTTTACTTGCAACAGCATATTTCTACTACAGAGTTATATTAGCACTTTTATTTCAGCGAAAGATCTAAATGCTACCTTTGCCACTTTTACTTCAACTCTTGTTTCATACTTAAATATTTCAAAATAATTTTATGTCACTTTGGTCCAGAATCAGCTGTATTTTCAGCCATAGTACCACACACTGTATATAAAAGAAGAACATAGCTTCCAAGGCTGAAAAGTGAAGCCAGTGCGGAGGTACCTTAAACCTGCATTCTTTCTAATGGCCAGCAGGGGGCAACTAAAGCAGTCTGTTGGCATAGAAGTCTATGAGAAAAAGACCCTACTCTGCTCTCGATCGGTTACCTCTTTCCTGATGAATTTATGGTCTCAGTCACTAGTTTCAAGCCTTACTGAGTAAAACCTGACAATCTTCTTGTAAATGATGGTCCTCGTTAGAGTCAAAAAGGACAATGAAGCAGAGTATGATTGCCATGACCTCCCTGCTGTTGTGTTCAGGTTGGTGGTTCTGCCAGTGTGAGTCAAAGCGAGGCTGGGTTCCTGCATCCTACCTGGAGCCTCTGGACGGACCGGACGAGGCTGAGGATGTTGAGCCCAACTACGAAGGCAAGAAGCATTGTTTTTAATCTACTGCTGTGAGGCATAATGTTCTTTTTTAAGGTGTGTGTTTATATAAATTGCTGTGTGTCCCTGCAGGAGAGGAGCACATCACCATCCAGGCCTACAAGGCAGAGCAGGAGGATGAGATTTCTCTGGAGCTCGGTGAAACCGTTGAAGTCATTCACAAGCTGCTGGATGGTTGGTGGGTCGTCAGGTACGACATGTGTCCATCACTTTGGACGTTGCGCATATATAACAGAGACTTACTCTTGTGGAAGCACTCTGCATTCACAAAAGAAGAAAGATTCAGAGACCTTTTGTACTCTGAACTGGTCTCAGGTTAATGTTTACAGTGGATTCATTCTGCTCATTTCCAGCTCCATATTTTTATTCTTCAACTTTATTTGACTTAACTTTGCATGATTCACAATTCAAAACAAACCTTATTTGTCTTATACTGGACCTTGGTACCGCCCCTCAGTTCATCCTCTGTCTAAAACAAACTGCTTTGACTCCTTCTCTTCTGATTGGGTGCCCCTCTTAAAAAGAAAGTTTGAAGCCACAGCTGTGTGCCTGAGAGGACCGTATTAGCGATATCCTCTCTCTATGATATCATACAGATTGAGGAGTAGAAAAAACTGTCTGAAATGGAGTGTTTAGAACAGTCTGCAGCCTGAACCTTTGGGTCACAGGGATTACTTGTACATACACTAACCTCATTATTTGAAACTTTGGTGATGTTAAATACGAACATCCACCTTTGGAGTTTTTTATACTATCTTTAGATGTTTTGTGGTAGCTTTAACATTTTTTAATACTAGCTGTAGTTTTTTTTATATATATATAATTTTAGTGTTTTAATATGAGTACCTAAACTCAAATAAAAGGCTGTTTAATGGGTAATTATAATATTTCTCTCTAACATGGTGTAAATAAGAGTAGTAGTTCCACCATTGTGATTGAATCTTGTTCAACACTGGTGCCAAATTTCAAAGTTCATTAAACCTTTTCCTTCCTCTCAAACTGGTGTTTTGTACAGGAAAGGAGATGAGACCGGATATTTCCCCTCCACGTTCCTGTCGAAGGCCGGAAAGAGGGAAAGCTCAAACCTCAGTGGGCATAAACCGCCACCTCGCAGGTTTGTTCATACATCACATTAAAGTATAGAAATTTGCTGGTTTCTGTGCGCCAGGTCTGCATTAGTTCCTTTGTTGTCTCTCTGGTGTTTGATGGTGTAACGTTGGGTTAAAGGGAAGTGAGCTGTGTGAAACCACAGGTCATGATTTCATTTCTCCTTCTTCTCTTTTATGACCCCATGCTCATAAAATTAGAAATGCCTGGAAACACTCCACTAGACTTCACTAGGTGTTTATTTTTGGATGTCTGTGTGGATGAATCAGGCTCTGTTTTTTTCTACTTTTTAATCTGCCTGTTTTCTTCAACTGCAGACTTCAGCTGTGTCTGTTGAATTTTGTTGACTGCCATCTGCCTGTAAATAACTGATAGGCTGGTAAAATAACATCTTAAGCTTTATATTGTAACTGGAAGATTTACAGTTATTTACAATGTAAATGTTATTTTCCTGTGAAAAATAATTATTAATGACAGTAAAAACAAACATTACTATCAGCTATCTGCCAAAAGGTTATTTTAAACATTGGCATTGGCCAACCATTTCCATTTTTGTTTTGTTTTTGTTTTGTTTTTATGTTTTTGTTCATGAAATTATTAAAAATATCAATAACATGTACAGATTTCTGCCACTGATGGCCTTTGGTTACCCTCCCAAATGCCCATTATGAGTCAGGAAAATGCCCTGCCAGTAAGTTCCCAAAGAGGATTAAAGGATTCAGGTTAAATATGAGATTTCAGTGCTGGATTCAGGTTGGATAAAATGCTAAAATAAGGGATGAATTAATCCAGGGGATCTCGAAGCTTTCGAGGCCAGGGACCAATTTTTCCAGAACCTCCTTATATTCCTAACACAGATGTAGCAAATCTTTACTACCACTTTTACTGTTATATGCCACTGATAGTATTTGCAATCTGAAATGTTTCCACCTAAGACTTTCTAAGAGTTTTGGCCCAAAGATAAGCTGGGAGGAAGTAATGCACTGAGTCTATCACTTCACCTTTTTGGATTTGATTTGCAACTCTTCCACAAACTTTCCAAACCGACCACCTCTGATTACCAGAATCCCCTCTGTATGTCCTTTATCTCTTTCAGGTCCACCATCAGAAACGCCAAGAGCATTCACAGCAAGTCTCGCCAGCGGTTCAGCCAGGACACCTACCGCCGGAACAGCCGCCGGTACCTCCAGCAGAAGGGCGGCCGCCTCAGCGAGCCACAGAGAAACTCCAAGAATGCTGCAAAGTCACCGCTGAAGGAGAGGAAGAACCAGGGTAATGACGACATGTCAACTAGGGTCTTAAAAAGTCTTAAAAGCAGTGAATTATATAAAAAAAAATGGTCTTCATTGGCATTAAAATGTTTTAAATCGGTCTTTTAAATGTCTTAAAAATGCTAAGATATTGGAAGTCTTTTCATTTTTGTCACTGCAATTTAAAATCAAATTAAAAATAGTTACTAACATCTATTTTTTAAATAATTTACCAGTGTCCTCATTTTTGGGATGCTCAAAGAAGATGTACTGCCTGAAAGTGACATTTTTTTGTGGCATGGCTGAAACTGATACTGGGCAATGTATATAAGACACCGTGTGTTATTTGCAAACTCCATGTGATGGGAATCAGTGTGGTGGAAAACTAAAATATGTTCCCAGACTCCAAAATTTGTGTCCTTTTCTAACAGGACAGCAAGTCTGCAATAGCCCCCTTTGGCTGTTATTTTTTTAAAGAAATGCCCCCTAAACACATCACGTTACTGTTTTGAAAAGAGTTTCACTATAAGAATACACCCATAAAACACTAGCATTCAGATACTGAACAGGCAGATTGTGGGTTGCAGCTTTCTCCAGAACCGCTACCCCAAACAGGAAATTAAAGACAAAAACTGAATAAAACTATGCTGTATGGGGAGGACCATACACCAGTTTATTCCTTGTGTCAGTTCCAAGTCCTGATAAATAGGGAGGACTGTGTTAGGAAGGGCAAGGCCCAGACAGAGGAAGATGATCTGCTGCGGTGACCCCTAACGGGAACAAAAGAAGAAGAAGGAGAAATTTCAAAAATGCCCAGCTATCTTTGTCAGAACTTGTTTGAGGATTTTGTAAAAGGTACAACTTTTTGGCCCCTTCAAAGACCTGTTGGAGGATTAAGACTTGGTTTTAGGGTTATATTTAGGATTAGGTGTAGGGTAAGTGTTTGGTGCTTAGTTTTTATGGTTAAACCATCAAAAAATATGACAACTACTCATCCAAATGTCTTCAAATTTGCCACTGTATTTACTTGGCTCTCCACAAATACACCTGCCAAGTTTGAAGTGGATCAGATAAACGTTTGCGGAGACATAGACAGAGATTTCTCACATTATTAGTGAGAGGTTCGACAAGAGCATGAACCCAACCACAAAAACCAAACCACTGGTGGCCCTATCCCTAAAGAATTCACCCTCAATTTGGGTCATTGTAAACTTGGTCTTGAATGTAATTCCTTAAAAAGTTTTAAATCTAACCTGGCCTGGGGAATATGAACCCTGGTTTTCACGCTCCACACCATTCTGATCCGCTCCTGTTGTCGTTTCTGACCCACAGATAACATTCCCGAGATGTCTGGCTCCAGTTCGGAGGGCGAGCTGAAGAAGGAGGCTCCGGTCATCCCTCCCCGACCCAGTCCAGAGCTAATCTTAGAGCGCTGCACCGACAACACCCGCAAGAAAGTCAGCATCCACAAGTCGCACTCCAGCTCCTCAAGTTAGCACGAAGACTCACTGGGTGTTGTAAAAGTCAGAGTGAAATAGGCTTCAGAGAGGTTTTATCTTCAATTTTTTTTATGGTTAGGAAGGCAGGGAGGAAGGCAGTCAGTGCTGGAAAACAATAATATTTTAAGCTTTTAAATATATTATATGGTGTGGATAAAACGACTGGGGATGTTCTATATTTTTCTAACTGTCCATAAATGCATCAAAAGACCAAAACCAACCATGTGTTAACAAGTTGTTCAATGCTTTGTGAACAACATCCACCATTGCAATATGTCCACTTTAAGCAAATATGTGGAGATAGTAAAAAATAAAATAAAATAAATCCATATATATTTTTTCTTTTTTTTCATAAGAAACGTATACCCATCTCTTTGCAGGATGCATTTTTGCTGGGAAAAAGAGAATCTTAAGAACAAGGATTTTCTATACTTTGTTAGTCTATTTTTAATTTATGCTAATATCACATCCACAGCAGCAAGTTGTCACACCAAAACACAAAGTTTGATGCATTTTATGCTTCTTTCAGTATTTACGTGGCTATAAGCCTGAGACTTAGACTAACTGTTAAAGCTATAAAAACAGTCTCTGCTGTAGAAAATAATTGCATTTGTTAAATGTACCCCTTGAGCATCTCCTCAGCTTTGTTATTTGCTTCCTGTCCTATTTAAACTGTCTGCACTAAATGACTTTGACTATCATAGCTGTATTTTTGTTGCAAATTGTTTAAATAAAATTAAAAAAATTATTGGTGTTAAGCCATACCGCCTCTCAGTGTGCTTGAAATCATTTGAAGTTTATGTCCCATTAAATTACTAAGATTTAGCTATTAATTAATAGATGCATTTATCTTTTTTGTATATTTGTTTTTACTTATTGCTGGTCCAGTTATTATCTGACTTCCATAGTGTTTCTTTTGTGTTGTTAATATTAGCTATCCTGCCATACTTCGGTATCTGGATAATTAATAATTGTTTGGATTACAGTTGGTTTGGTAGTGTAAGAAAAGGTTCGAAAAGACAACATAAGAATTGACCCCGACGTGATTTGAACACGCAACCTTCTGATCTGGAGTCAGACGCGCTACCGTTGCGCCACGAGGTCCTGTAGTCCGCAGTGGAATACGTGGGTATAACTAGGTTACAACTAGGTTGTGAGTTATTAGCGTTCTATTAGCTTACTAAAGTAAGTGAATGCTTAATGGATAGCTACCTTATCCAACTAGCTACAGCAAGAAACAGGAAAGAGGGGAAACAAAGTAGTTTATAAAAAGCGAGGGAAAATAGTAGCTTCGCTGCTGCGTCAATACCCAAATGTAACGGTCAATTAAGTAGTAAGGGAGTTTTGTTCGTTTGTAGCCCAAAACAATTAAACATTTAGTTGTTAGCTACACATAACCGCTACTTTTATGTGTACGCCAAGGTAAGGACTTAAATGAATTGGTCACCAGTAAAAATAAAAAGCCATGGTACATTTCCTCCCTTGCTTTGCTATAAAAATAACTGGTACCTCAAATTTTACAGCGCTCCCTGGTGGTCTAGTGGTTAGGATTCGGCGCTCTCACCGCCGCGGCCCGGGTTCGATTCCCGGTCAGGGAACTACTTCACCTTTTCTTCTCCCGTGTTGTCCGAGGTTGTTTACATAATGCGTAATATACCAACACAATAACAGCATAGCTGTATTTGAACGAAATTAAAAGACATGAATTGAATATACGAATTGCTATTTTACATGTCAGGTGACTGAATGAAATAAGAGCTCAGACTGGTAAGTGTAGAGATGCTTCTCATGCGCATCTTAATCTTCCCTCCTTTCCTGCAGAGAGATTGGGTGTCTTGGCTGCTGCAGAGAGGCAAGACAAGTTATTCAGATTTAATAAGGTGAGAACAGGAAGTCAGCTGACTTTACCCTTCCTTCAAAATAAAATATTTGCGCAGATTTACGTTATAAACCTAATGATGACCCCAAAACAAATTTTTACACGTGCACGTGAAATCATAATTTGCGAAAAATAATGCATAATTGAAATAGATGTTGCATAGAGAAATTCACTTCAATTAAATTTTATTTATAGTGTCAGTTCACAGCAATAGTCATCTCAAGGCGCATTTTGTAAGGTAAAGATCCTACAATATTAGAGCAAAAACCCCAACAATCAGATGATCTCCATTGAGCAGCACTTGGTAAGTGTGGGAAAGAAGAATTCCCTTTTAGCAGGAATAGATCAGTGGTTGAGAGGGGTTGAGAGGAAAAAGAAAAAAGAAATGACAGAAAACAGTTACATTCCATTACATACACTTAGGCTACATCCACATGTACACGGGTGTACTCCATGTACTCCACTTTTGCGTTTACATGTGGACGAGGAAAACAGAGATTTTGTCTCGCAACATCAAAGGTGTGTGCCTTTATCTCCTTTTTTGACATCAAACTGTGCACTGTGTTATTGTTTATGGCCTCTTCACGGTCAGGGTTATATCGCCACCTGTTGCTTAGGCATGCATGCTCTTGACAGCGCTTGAGATCATTTTTTGTTTTCATGTGGACAGAGATATTTTTCTAAATAAACTCAGAAAAATCCCAGCTTTAAAAAATACCCCTGTATATGTGGACGTAGCCTTATATAAACCAAAAAAGACCATTAGTTTAACAGTCACAAGCAAAACAAAATCAGAGGCCTTAAGGTGCTCCCATGCAGCTTCGAAACAAGCGCCAAAAACTTCAGTTCCTCTAATGTCCATAACGTCCATGCTCCAAAAGTGAGTCAGTCTTCATAGACTCCCATGTTAAAATGTCCAGCTTTACAGCAGAAATAAACATGTTTGCAGTCTGATACAAATAATATTTTTGCCCTCTTTGGATAGTTTCCTCCTTCATTACAACTGTACAGGGGTGAATTTATGTAGTATCCATTTGGATACTGGCTTACCTTAAAGTAGAGGCTGTAGCTGTTTGATGGACAAGCTAGGTTTGATCTTAGCTACCCTGAACTGGACCTCTGGACCATATTTGTGCTGTTGGTGCCTTCTGGAGCATTTTTAATCCAATTATCTGACAAATAACATGGCTTGCTGTGCATTTAATTGTACTAACAGAAGTTAAGTTCTAGTATTTTATGTGTCTGTTAGCACTAATTAGCTGATATGACAAAAACGGGTTCATCCCAAGGACAAAACACACAAACACAAGCTAAACAACAGTGTATGCTGTGCAATGCAGTGAGGAGTGCTTGGACCTTTACATAGTAGAAACCAAAAAAACACTCCACAAACACATGGCACAACATAGGAGAGCCACCTCAACACAACAAGACTCAGCTGTACACCTGCACCTAAAGGAGAAAGGACACTCTTTCGAGGATGCTAATGTTCACATTTTTGGACCGAAAGACAGATGGTTTGAGAGATGAGTAAAGGAGACCATCTACGTCCACCGTGAACGACCATCGTTGAACAGAGGTGGTGGCCAATGACACCAGCTATCAGCCACCTACAATGCAGTCTTAAGATCCCACCCCAGGCGTTTCAAACCCCACTCACACCTTGCCTCGGGTGACCTCATTAGCTCACATGATGGTGGGGTGGGGCAATGTCCTACAGAGATTTCACCCTTTGGCCCTGGTGATGGTAATGACCCACGCTTTTAATCACACCTTGGCTCATGTGATGACTCACATGATCAATAGTGGGTCAATGACCCTCAGGACCACCTCCGAGGGGGCTACCCCGCACTAGGGGTTAAATACCTGGGACTCTCCACCAGTGGTTTTAGAACTGAAACGTCTTCACAACCTAAAAAAGTCCAGTTGCCTTCCATTCAAACTCTCTGGTGGTTATTCTGAGGCCTCGTTTAGGAAACAAAGGTGACCGGGCTTTTGCTGTTAGAGCTCCTAAACTACAGAACAACCTGTCCTTTGAGATTGGAACCACAACGTCTGTCTTGTATTTGCCTTACCTTTAATTATTTTCGTTAACTGTTTTTTTTTTACATTTTTCCAGCTATTTATGTTTTTAAAATATATTTTCACTTCTTTCTGTGAAGCACTTTATAACTTTAAGAAAGCTGCTATATAAATACAGCTTCTTATTCTTATTATTTTGAAAATCTCACCGGAAACGCGCTTGTCGTGCCGCTGCTGGCTTGTTGCTTGGTGCAGCAGCAGCAGCAGCAACCTGTGCAGTGACACATAGAGAAAAAGAGAGAGAGAGCGAGAGAGAAGGACTCGGCGCTCCCGGTCTTTACTCCTCCTCCAAATGTCAGCGGACACCGGCAGTGGTCTCGGACCGGACGGACGGACAGCGGGACTGCAACGCACGAGACTCACCGGGAACATGGCGGCAGGAACAACAACCTGCTCAGAGCCGTAGCGTCGACAAATCAGAGGAAAGAGGCGACCGGAGGTCTGGAAACGGAGGAGCATCACCTATACAGGTCAGCGAAATCCAGCGTAACACCTCACAGAGATAAATATCTATCTATCTATCATGTTTATATCCTCTATTGATGGCCTCCCCCGCAGGGGAGGTATATATATATATATATACCAGCATCCATTTTATATTTAATGTATTGCTGTTAATCTGTATATACTGTGCAATATCATTCTTTAAAATAAATGAGATATAGAATATTTCATAATTATTTCTTGAATATTTAAAAAAATTTCCTCCTAATGTCTTGTCCTTCTTTCTTAGCTTATTCTTCAGAACTTTACTGTCCCACAGGAGGTGATAGAAGCATGATAAGACAGGAGGAAACATACAAACATGCCCATACAAGCCACTCATTACAGCAGAGATAAAAGAAAATGTGCTAAAGGAAAAAGCTGCAAAT
The DNA here is from genome assembly GCA_015106735.1 of Paratilapia polleni. Lineage (NCBI taxonomy): Eukaryota > Metazoa > Chordata > Actinopteri > Cichliformes > Cichlidae > Paratilapia > Paratilapia polleni. The sequence continues at coordinate 19,333 of VUQI01028889.1, read as the reverse complement.
TTAGCAGTCAGCTATCTAAAAAGAAAATTCAGTTTTATGCTGGATTTGTTTACATGTTCAGCCCAGATTAACTTCTACTATTACTAAAATTATAAGTTTATTTGTGTAGCACTTTTTAAAACACATAAAGTGCTTCACAGTTTGGATGAAAACAGACATTAAATAATTTGAACATGATAAATGTACTGTAGAACCTGTTTTATACAAGTGCATTTTAAATAAATAACATGACATGGGTACGTGTAATAAAATAAAATCTTAATTCTGACCAGTCAAAAGCTTCAAGTGTTACAAAAGAACACAAACAGAATGGAAAACTAAATTCTTTGGTCAGTTCCAAATAAAAAAAAAAAGAAATATTAATACAGAATAAAATCTCAAAAAACTACCTCTGTACTGTATCATTTCTTATGTTTAGATTCAAACTGTTTTAAATTGTTGGTAAACAACCCCACAAACAAAAAACATTCTGTATATATCCTCAGTACAAATGCAAGAAACTTTCAAATGGAAACAAAGGAGAACATAAACAGAAGTGACATATTCACTCAACTGTGGTCCAAGGCAAAAAAAAAAAAAAAAAAAAAAAACAAAACCACTC
>VUQI01028889.1:0-12668 GCA_015106735.1 Paratilapia polleni | reverse complement strand
AATCTTAAAAGTAGAGAGGGTGTCTGTCTCCTAAATCCAAACTGGCAGCTGGTTCCACAGGAGAGGGACCTGAAAGCTGAAGGCTCTTCCTCCCATTCTACTTTTAGAAACTCTAGAAACCATAAATAAGCCTGCAGTTTGAGGGTGAAGTGCTCTATTGTAATATGGTACTATGAGTTATTTAAGATATGACACAGCCTGATTATTCAAGACTTTGTGTGTGAGGAGAAGGATTTTCAATTCTGGATTTAACAGGTAGCCAACGAAGAGAAGCTAATATGGGAGAAATGTGATCTCTTTTTCCTGTCAGTACTCTCGCTGCAGCATTCGGGGTCAACTGGAGGCTTTTCAGGGAGCTTTTAGAACAACCTGATAATAGTGAATTACAATACTCCAGCCTAGAAGTAATAAATGCATGAACTAGTTTTTCAGCATCACTCTGAGACAGGATGTTTCTAATTTTATCAAAGTTGCGCAGATGAAAGAATTTGTTTAATGTGCATGTTGAAAGACATATCCTGGTCAAAAATGACTCCAAGATTCCTCACAGTGTTATTGGAGGCCAAAGTAATGCCATCCAGAGTAAGTATCTGGTTAGACACCATGTTTCTAATAGTTTTATGTCCAAGTATAGTAACCTCAGATTTGTCTGGATTTAGAAACAACAGGGTGCAAACTACTCATTACACTCAAGAACAATAAGGCCACATTAGACTGTGCCAGAAAACATATAAAAACACCTGCACAGTTCTGGAAAAAAAAATTCTTTGGACAGATGAAACCAACATTAACTTGTACCAGAATGATGAGAAGATAAAATTTTGGAGAAACAGCTCATGATCTGAAGTATTCCACATTATCTGTCAAACATGGTGGAGGCAATTTAACATGTATGGCTGCCAGTGGAACCAGTGTTTATTGATGAGACTGCTGATTGAAGTAGCAGGATGAATTCTGAAGTGTACAGCAGTATACTTACTGCTCTGCTCAACCAAATGCTGCAAAACTGATTGGACAGCGCTTCACAGTGCAAATGGATAATGACCATGAATTATGTTAGTTTGTCCAATTACTTTTGAGCCATTGAAAATGGGGGCCCACATATAAAAATGTCACATCTTGACTGTTTGATACAAAACCCACTACAAAAACTTTGTCTTTGTCCATCAAATTATTGACCTAACTGTACCACTTTAATGCAGTCAAAGCCCGAGATACTGATATTATATTTCTCATTTATTTATATATTTGACAAATGAGATATGCTTACACTCAAACAAATTATTTGTTTGACCTGTTTCTGGTGTGTGGACACTAACGTCTACAAATTGTTTCCATGTAAAATAAGTTGGTCATTAACCAAAACTAACAATTCATAGGCTTAAAATATGTGACTTTAGAAGTTTGTACTGGAAGTGCTGTTGTTGCTTTAGAAGGAATTCAAATGTCTATCACGTTATGCAGATAAGTGCATAACGTGATAATTTAAGGACATTTGATCCCAGAGCATGTTTTAAAAATGTCCCATTCATACGGATAGTTATTCATGTTTAGAACTGTAAAAGTGTGTTCTTGAATTGAAGCCAACATGGTTCTGTGAGAAATTATTTAGCCCTACAACAGGTCTAACAGCTTCAGCAGAAACACTATTTATTGAGTCTATGAAATATTAAAAAAAAAAGTCTACAAATGGTATTGTACTGAAAGGATAACAGGGCATCAGGCACTTTTAAAGCTACAAAAATACAAAAACCTTACAGACTCACACGGAAAGAAGTAGTCACACTGTGCCTTTCTTTCATTTTTATTTTTTTGTGTGTTTTCTCAGTATGCACAACACAGAAAGGGAAAGTGAATCATCACTTAAGATTTTGACACATCACATACAATACATGAGAAGAAACTAATGACACTAGACAACAGAGCACTGTGAAACATGTGCTATTAACCAGTTAACTTGACTATAACATCGTTCAGACAGGATTTAGGAAGGTGGGGAAATTAACACAGAACCTCATCCTTATCCATCTTTTTTTGCCTGTAGTTGCTTACATTTATTCAAATCGTCATATTTTATGTAGCAGAATTCTAAGTCAGCAGCTCTTGTTTGTAGTGTAGCACAGATGATGATCATAGATCACTGAATCACTGTGACACTGAAGTAAAATTAAAAACAGGAAGATTCTTAAGCAAGTTCTGCATTGTCTTTTTCTCTAATTTGTAAGTAAATTTCCTGATGTTTACTCTGGATGAATATAAGAGATACAATATTCTGGGAAACTAAGTAATGTTAAATATAAAAACATGCACTAAATGTTAGTATGTTTTTTGGTGGAGTGAGGGCTCCTAGTATTAGTGCTTCTTTATACCTTACTGAAGTCTTTTTCTCTAACTTATTCTCTAACTAATTTATAGAATGGACATTCAAGCTTATATAATCAGTCAGTCACTAAGTGAATCTGAATCTGCAATAATGTGTTTGATGTAATTTGAAAGTCTAAAACATTAACAATAGTATTTCTCTCCTCACCTCGCCTCTGATGCAAATCTTTCTGAACGAGGCTTTAAGTTTAGATTTTGTTATAAAACAGCTGATAAGAGTTTAAACAAAATCTAAACTCTGCGAGCATCTTTTCTATCCAGTGTAGGGAAACTTAAGAAGTGCAGCTTGCCCGGGGCCAAGCTGCAGGTTTGTAAGAGCCACGCTGCTGTCTGCAGGCAGTGTGCTGCTGTTGGTGCTGAGAACAACCACAGCCTGCTGGGGCAGCATTGCATGGCTCAGCTGCAGCACTGCTGCCTTCTCTGCAGCCCAGTTGAAGGCAGCAAGGTAACGCTCGTTCTGATCCCACACCCGCAGGTACGCCAAAGAGGAGGAGGAGTTAAGGAGGAGGATGAAGTCTCCAAACAGCAGGGAGCGCTCTTTACCCCGCAGCTCACTCAGACTACGGAAGAAACTGCGACAAGCCAGGCGCTCAGCCCGCTCCTCCTTCACAGAGAGAGGAGACAGTCAATATGTGACAATAATGCTCATAATTCTGGTACTGCTGCTAGTAGGCCTACTAGCTTATACTACTACTACTGCTGCAACAACTGCAACTAATAACAATAAACCTGCAGAAAAGAAGAGAAGGTGGTTATTACCATACACTGTATATAAAATGTAGCCACCATGACATCTCCCACTGGTTTTGGACTGCATTCTGAAGCCTCAATGTTAGCGATTTGGCTGCCACCTTGTTGGGTTTTTGGAGCCACAAGTGACCATATTTAGACCAGAGGATGGCGTGCCAAGTTATCATTTACAACAGTCAACAGTCATTTCATGCTAGTATGATAGCACCTTGTCAATCAATTTGTAGGCCCACCTTAAAGCATACCCTGCTTTATCCCTTTTTTGACTCAAATGGGATGAATATTTACAAAATAAATATTGTATTCAGTAAGACTTGAAACTAGACCCTAAAGTCATCAGGAGAGTGTTTACTGAGGTCACAGACAAGAGAGCTAAGCACCATTTTTCCATAGACTTCTATACAGCTGGACAAAAAATACATCTGAGTTAAAGGGAAAATGCTCCCAAAGGTATTTTTGACCTACCAGTCTTCAGTTGTTTTTGTTTTGTTTTTTTTTAATGTGATTGTGCCTTTTTGGTTTAAACGCAAAAAATAAAATAAAATAAACACCATGACCCTAAGAGTAGATCATCTCGTGCTCTCAAAGTGTGTTTACATCTGTAAGTAACAGTTGAATGCATTAACAGAAAATAGTATTTAGTTCAGTACCTCTTCAGACAAATGAAGAGGTACTGAACAAAAGAATTTGTGTTGTTGTTTGAGTTAAATTGGAAATACATCTCAAGTATGGGTAAAGGCCTCCTCCTTGAATTAATATTTATACAGTAACTGGATCAAATGTAATTCTCAGATTTAACTCTTCTTAAACTGTGTTTGTTTATGCAGACTGAATTCACATTCAAACAATGAGCAATTTTTAGTAGGTTAACTACAACGACTGTTGCTGGTACTGCCACTGCTACACCAGGTCTACTGTATTACCAGTATTTGTAATATTTTTACTGCCATGGCAAACATTTTCCATAACATGCTGCTTCTCTGTTGTTTCTATCCACAAAATGAATTTAAATAACAAAGCTGTCCAGTTTCAGCATGCAGTATAGTTTCGATGAGGTGGTTTTTTTGTTTTTTTTTACCTGCAGAGTCCCATTCAGCTCCTCATCAGAGTCCCAAAGCATCTGGGGAAACGTGGTGCCCTTATATTGAAATAATAAAATGTCAATATCAAAACAAATACAATTAATATTATAATAAGTAGCCATGCTTTAGCCTGAGATGCAGATGTCTCTGCAACTAAAATTACTTTTGGACCAATGTGCTAGTAAAGTAAAGAACTTTATTAAAATACTGTAAGCAGTAAGTTTCTGAGAGTTTACTGTACAAACACTGTGTCCTCACCTCATCCATCAAGCCGATCTCATCTCCATAGCTGAAGATGGGTGTCCCAGGCAATGTCAGCAGCAGTAACTGGTGCAGTTTAACCAGAGTTGGACCCACCAGTGAAGCCAAGTGACCCTCGAGCCGTCCACCCAGATTCCAGGCAAGCTCCTTCTGACTGTGGGATGAATACAAGTACTGGATGGAGTGAGCAAGCTCTGTGGCAATCATGTCACTGGAACGAAGGACCCTGGAGATCAGCAGGTCGACACCCGTGGAGGAGAGGAGGGTAGACACTTCTGTAGCAGAGGAGCGGTCTGTGACACCAATCAAGACTCTGAAAATGACATACACAGTGGATTTACAGTTTTTTAGTTTCTGGGGTATTTCAGAATTTGTTTAAATTAAAACTGATATACAGTCATGGTAAAAAGAAAGTACACCATCTGTCAATTCTAAGGTTTTCCATGGTCCTTAGTAGGACTTAAAGTTAGAGAAATACAACCTCAGATGAACAACAAAACATGACATATTACACTGTTTCATAATTTATTTAACAAAAATTAAGCCAAAATGCAAAAGCAGTGTGTGAAAAACTAAGCACACCCTTACTGCTTCCATAGGAATTAAGAGGGTACTCAGCAGCCAGGTGCTGATAATCAGATGCACTGGAATAACTGATCATCAGCAAGTGTGAGCACCTCTATAAAAGCAGAGTTTTTGGCACTTTGAAGGTCTGGAGCATTCAGGTGTGTGTTAACACAATGCCAATGAGGAAAGACAACAGCAATGATCTTAAAGAATCAATTGTTGCCCATCAATCTGGGAAGGGTTATATGGCCATTTCCAAATGATTTGAAGTCCATCATTCCACAATAAGAAGAATACTCACAAGTGGAAAACACTGACCCCTCTGCAAATTGCCACCTTATCGTGGAGGAGGTGTTTGCATGTCACAATGATCCCAGGAGCTATGTAGTCAGGGGCATATTCCCTTGGCGGTTTGTCTTGGACACTCAGGTGAAGAGATGAGCTGAGATGTCAACTGATCACCACCTGGTGGTGAGTTTGATCAGCTGCAAGGGGGGGACTGGTCAGGTCTGGCATGATCACACGTATAGTGACGGTGCGCTGGGAACATCAGGGAGAGGCCCTGGTCCATGACATCTTCAATTCCCACCTCTGGCAGAACTTCAACAGCATTCCAAGGGAGGCTGGGTGGCATGGTCTGAATGGACTGTATGGAGCTGTGGCCGCAAGGTGGTTGGTGGCTGTCATGGGGGTAATCCCCGAACCAGATGGTGGACACCGGAGGTGAAGGGAGCCATCAAGCTGAAGAAGGATCCTATCAGGCTTGGATAGCTTGTGGGACTCCGAAGGCAGCTGGCAGGTACTGACAGGCCAAGTGGAGTATAGCCCTGGTAGTAGTTAAAGCAAGAATTCTGGTGTCGGAGGAGTTTGGTGAGGCCATGGAGCAGGACTTTCAGTCAGCCCCGAAGTAATACTGGCAAACAGTCAGGCAACTCAGAAGGGGAAAGGGGTGCTCTATTCACGCTGTGTACAGTGGGGGTGGGGTACTGCTGAGTTCAACTGAGGATATAGTCAGGCAGTTAGTATGGTAAATATTAAAGCTCATGACAGTACATTTAGATAAAGACTGAACAAGTACGGCTTGTGTGGAAGGGTTGCCAGGAGAAAGCCTCTTCTCTCTCTAAAAAAAATTTAAAAAAAGACATAGCAGCATGGCTTAGATTTGCAAAGTTGTATCTGAACAAACCACAAGACCTCTAGAACACCATCCTTTGGACAGAAGAGGCCACAGTGGAGATTTTTGGACAGAAGAGGCCACAGTGGAGATTTTTGGCCATAATGCGCAGTGCCACGTTTGGCAAAAAACAAGCACAGCATATCAGCACAGACACCTCATACTAACTGTCAAGCATGGTGGTGGTAGAGTGATGATTTGGGCTTGTTTTGCAGCCACAGGACCAAGGCATCTTTCAGTCATTGTGTCAATCATGACCAAAATATTTTAGAGACAAATGTAATCCATGATCTTGCTCTTCATCATAGGAGTCTTTTGAATTGCATTTAGTCTGGCACCCTACTCAGGACCAATTTGCCTTGGGAGACCCTTTTCAAGGGCAATTTGCCCCTGGTCAGGCCATCTGTGTGACAGCTTAAGTCTGGTTGAAACTGGGTCATGCAACAGGACAGTGATCCCAATAACACAAGAAAATCTATAACAAAATAGCTGAAAAAAAAAAGACTCAAGGTATTGCAATGGCCCAGTCAAAGTCCAGACCTCAACCTGGTTGAAATGCTGTGGTGGGACCTTAACAGAGCTGTGCATAAACAAATGCCTGAACCTCAATGAACTGAAGCAATGTTGCAAAGAAATGATGTGAAACATGATGATGATGAATGATAAAGTCATACAAAAGACGATTACTTCAAGTTATTGCTGCTAAAAGTGGTTCTACAAGCTACTGAATCATGGGGTGTGTTTAGTTTTTCTGCATTTTGGCTTAGTTTTTGTTAAATAAATAATAACAGTGTAATATGTTATGTGTTGTTGTTCATCTAAAGTTATAGTTATCTACTTTTAATACCCTTTATGGTCTAGAGAATTTTTTTAAGTACTGATATATAAAACCTTAGCATCTGACAGAGAGTGTACTTTTTTATGATGACTGTATAGTCAGAAAAATATCTGCTCACGTCAACTATATCCTCAGCTGAAGTCAGCAGCACTGTATCCTCACTGTAAACAGTGTGAACTGGAAGCCTTCTGAGTCACCTGACAGTTTGCCAGAATCACTTTGAGGCCAACCCGAAAGTCCTGCTCCGTGGCCTCATTGAACTCCTCCCATATCCAAGCTTTTGCTTCAGCCACTGCCAGAACCACGCTTCGTTGGGCCTGCTGGTACCTGTTAGCTGCCTCCAGATTCCCAAAAGTCAACCAAGTTCAAAAGGACTCCTTCTTCAGCTTGATGGCTCCCTTCACCTTTGGTGTCCACCATCTGGTTTGAGGTTTACCGCAATGGTGGCACGAACAACTCTATATGTCTTTACCCTACAATATAAAGCACCTTCAGGCAACTGTTGTTGTGAATTGGCACAATTGGCTAAATTCAAAACTGAATTGAAATGAAAAGGACAATGGAGTCCAGCACCCAACCCAGGGATTCCAAGAAGGCAAGGTACCCTGAACTACAATCAAGACCCATTCCCCGACTCAAGGGCGCAGGGAGGCAACTCTTTCTTCCACCAGGGAAAACCCCAGTTTACAGGCACTGAGCCAGGGAATACAAGTATATCCACACCTGCCCGCTGCCTCTCATCGCAGGCAACTCCAGATTGGAGATCAGCCCCTCTCCAGGAGACTGGTTCCAGAAGTAGAGTTGTGTATTGAACCAAGCCTGATTATATCTACCTGGTATTTCTCTGCCTCACGCACTAGCTCGGGCTCCTTCCCCACCAAATAGGTGGCTTTCCATGTCCCAAGAACCAGTTTCCGCAACTAGGGATGGGTCCACCGAGGCCTCCGCTTTTGACTGCTGCCTGCTTCACTTTGCACCGGACCCCTATGGCTCCTCCAGCGCATGGTGGTGGATGATGGGTGCACCGGAGGGCCAGCCCATGTGGCTCCTTCAGGCTGAGCCTGGCAGGGCCCCATGAGCTAAGGCCTCACCAACAGGCACTCCTCAATGAGCCCCTCTCCTGAGCCTGGCTCCAGGGTGGGGCCCTGGTAACCCCAATCCACACAAGGTAGCTTAGTCCATGATCTTGCTCTTCATCATAGGAGTCTTCTGAATTGCACTTAGTCTGGCCCTTTATTCAGGACCAGGTTGCCTTGAGCGACCCTACCAGGGGCAAATTGCCCTCAAAAACATAGCTCCTGGGATCACTAGGACACACAAACCCCTCCACCAGGATAAGGTGGCAATTCGTGGAGGGGCAAATTCCCATAACAGATGATAAATTTCTAAGGCTAGCATGAATCAATGAGCTACAGTACATTATCCTTTCAACTTCAGAGCCAGAGCAGCACAGATCCCTACCAAAAGCACAACACTGATAAACTGTTGCCATATAAGTCTTGCTTCTTATATTTAGTATTTGAAGGATTAAAAAAGCCTCCAGAAAAAGACTTTAAAGGCCAATAAAGCAACAAAGGGGTTCAGACATTGCCAGAACTATGGTGCTAAAGGGTCCATCCTTGCACATGCTGGGAGTGTGATAGTCCACTGTGCTTTATTCTTGGACAGACAATGTATAAACAAGTGTCTCAAATGAATATTTTACCATCCATCCATCCATCCTCTGCCGCTTATCTGGGTTTGGGTCGAGGGGCCAGCAGTCTAAGCTGTCCCCACAGCTTAGACTGCTGGGAGCCTCTATATTTTACCACATAACTTTTTACTCTATATAACTGTCTTGTAATATTTGAATGTGAGAAATACATTATATATATTAAACAAAACAAAATAATGACTAATAGTTTGTCTGGACCATTCTTTTATGTACAGGTGTTTGCCGTATGAAGGTGTTGGTTGTTAATTCTGCTATGTTTGCTAAAGTAAAGTGATACTTGTATATTAGATGTTCTTGAAAAGTTGAAATTTCATCTAACCAACAAGACACAGTATGCAAAAGTGGGCAAAACACCCAGAAGCAAAGCAAAAATCAAACAATTCTGTGGTATCTTGTCCCACTGTTGTCATCTTTTGCTTCTACTTGCTGAAATCTCTTCATGCTTCACTGTGATAGTAATACATGAAATCCAGCCACAGTTTTTTCTCACCTGCTGTTGGGATGCTCGTCTGTGCCGTTCTGGACGATGGCTCGGATGTCAGTCCAAAGGGATGGCACCACCGTGGCCACACGCTCCACCCCAGACAGCTGGACACCGTCCACACCTTCGTTCAGCCAGAACACCAGAGCAGACTGAGGGCACATGGACACACTCATGATTTTCTGTGTAAACCTTTTATGTTTGTCTTTCAGCAGCAGCTGTTTCACACCATATTATTTCTTTTAATGAATGATAAATTCAATTCAACCATAGCTACTGGCTTTGACAAAGAAAATCGTAATATAAAATATTTGTAATATTAATTTGGAACCATTAATTACTTTACTTACATACTTTTTTTTAACTGTGGTAAAACCACAGGAATCTACTGTGTGTGTATGATATGAGTGAGTCCTCACCTTCAGTCTCTCCGCTACATTCGTCACACTGATGTTGGAGAACCAGGGTCCAGATGATCCCAGGTAGTTTGGAGTCAGATCCAGAACCACAGAAATACCTGCACAGGTGAGAGGAACATATATACAAAATGCATCTTTATTTTGGTAGTGTCTTTAATTGATCTCTTTCAGTTTGTCAGACCTTTTCTTTTTTAAAGCATTTCGTTAAGAAATATTTAATCTATTATTAGATGTTAACAAAGATATAAATGGAGATATTTCTTTAGAAGTTTTGTTTTTGTTTGTTATAACTGAAGTTGCTTCTTGTTCAAAATTGCATTGAATATACTGTAGTCCACCTCTATAATCTGCTCATCTGATATTAAAATCATTTCAAGTTACTTAAGTGTGTAATCAGTAATGCCATTTTCAGATAACCTTCATTTGATTCTGACTTCTTATACTCAAAGCCATATTTACAGAAAATTCAAGAAAACTCTAACTTAAAAGTCTTGTCAACAGTACCCTCATTTATATTACCGCTGCAGCAAATAAAAACAGAAGAAGGGGAAAGTCACAACCTTTTATTTCATAAGTTTGGTATCCAGAACAGAACCTCTCTGTGAATTTTTTTCTACATGAAGTTTAAGAAGAATCTGTCTCACTGATTGCATTTTCTCACCCTTCTTATGAGCGGCCTGGATGAAACTCTTAAACTGCTCCAGGTTTCCAGCCTCAGGGTAAATCTCCTCGAACCTCAGGTTCATGGCTTCATCTGGCGGAGCAACATGGATCGGCCCGACCACCAAACCTTTAAGCTTCAGCTGAGACAAACTGTTGACCTTTTGCTCCAGGCCTGAGATGGGAAAGCACACAAGGAATAAGGAACTGATGGTTACTGAGGAGGACTAGTTGTTTGTTTGTTTGTTTTTCTTTCTTTTTTTTCACTTTCATTTTTTCAGTTTAGTAATTTATATTCTTACACAAAATAAGTGCACACTCAAACTTATTCATGCAACATGCTCACTTGCCAATACTGTGCTTACCTCAGTGTGTTAGTGATTCAGAATCATTATAAACAGGTTAATATGCACTATTTCTCTATATTAGGAAACACATCTGCCTGGAGAATCAAAAAAGCAAAAGAATTTTATGACTGAAGCCCAAAAGGAGACTTGTTTGGAGACTTGTTTGGAAAGGTAATATCTTCTAGTTTCTAAATCTATGCTTGTTTAACAAGCAGCTACAAAGTAGATGTTAAGAGATTAAAAGGGGCTGTCACAGGGGTTGTCCTCTGTCACTACTGCTATTCACACTAGCAAACAAATCTCTGAATATGGTATATGGTCACACCAACAGATTTATGAGATAGCATTGAGAAAGACTGACCATAAGCTATATGCTCACAAAGTAATTTTGTTTATTACAAAATTATACAAATCAGTTCTGGCTTTATTACTTTTAATGAAACATTAGGGGATATTTTACAGTATGCATGGAATAAAGCCAAGACAGCAATATTATTCTCTTAGAGAAATAATGAAAGAACCCAACTTCTTAAGTGTTACAGTTTAATGTTGCAGGACAATTATTTAGGGATACAAATTGTGCCAAAGATAGAACATGTTACATGTTATAAATTTTATAAACAGGATGTTGAAAAAAATAGTGATGTAAAGATGTCATTTATCTTTTCTCTCTTTATCTTTTGATTCTGACCTCACCTTTCAGGTTGCGGGTGTCAGTGAAGGCCTGGATGTTTCCAATCTGGTACAGCGGGCCGTCGTTCCACCAGTTGGTGTCTGGCAAACCTCTGCAGCGAGGGGCCTGCAGGATGATGAGGACGGCCCCTACCAGCATCCCCAACCAGCCGAGCCAGAATACCACCAGCAGTGCCCAGCGGGTCCTCACCCAGCTGAGAAACAGGAAAAGCAAGGCCTGATTACCAGTTAGACAACACCCTCCATCCCACAGGGGCCCACCCATTGTTATTTGGACTACTAAAATGACTTTTAACACACACCATGGGTGTGAATGTGATGTTTTTGTTGTGTGGAAATGTTTGTGTTTTCCTGGGTTACACCTAAGACAATTTTCACGTCTGAACTAAAACACCCGGATTAAGTATAGGTTTTTTTAAGTAAAGGTCAAAAAACATATTTGTCCAAAGTGGTGGACAAATATGTAAAACAAGAACATCTCTTCCAGGTGGACTTACTTTTCTACAGAAGAATATTACATCTGTTGATAACATTGCTGAGTAATCTTATTAGGTTTCAGGTACACCAGCTTTATCTGTGGGCACTGTTTCATTAAGGATCACATTTTGGCTTATTTTAAAAAGCCAACAAATTCCAAATTGTACTTATTGATTTTACTTTATGATTTATTTCTTTTTTCACATTAACACTCTGCAGTGGGCAGTGGCAGGTTCAGCCCGCCCAATCAAATTTAAGAAAAATTCAATTCAATTCAATTCATTTCAATTTTATTTATATAGCACCAAATCACAACAACAGTCACCTCAAGGCCTTTATATTTTAGGGTAAAGACCCTACAATATTAGACAGAAAACCACAACAATCAGACGACCCCTTATGAGCAAGCACTTGGCAACAGCGGGAAGGGAAAACTCCCTTTTAACAGGAAGAAACCTCCGGCAGAACCAGGCTCAGGGAGGGGCAGCCATCTGCCGTGACCAGTTGGGGGTGAGGGGAAACAGAAGAGAGCAGAGGGAGACAGGACAAAAAGGCACACCTATGGGAGAGAGACAGAGTTAATAATAGCTAATGATTAAATGCAAGTGGTGTATAAACACACGGAGAGTGAAAGAAAGTGAGGAAGAGGAAGTGCTCAGTGCATCGTGGGAAGCCCCCAGCAGCCTAAGCCTATTGCAGTTTATAGTTATGGTTCAGGGTCACCTGATCCAGCCCTAACTATAAACTCTATCAAAAAGGAAAGTTTTAAGCCTAATCTTAAAAGTAGAGAGGGTGTCTGTCTCCCGAATCCAAACTGGGAGCT
>VUQI01028888.1:24783-36229 GCA_015106735.1 Paratilapia polleni | reverse complement strand
ATGATGACCTTTATTCTTCAACACAGCCTGAACTGTTCTTGTAATTTCTTTAAGTAGTCTTCAGGAATAGTTTTCCAGGCTTCTTGAAGGACATTCAAAGCTCTTCTTTGGATGTTGGCTGCCTTTTGTTCTGTTCTCTGTCAAGATGATCCCACACTGCTTCAATAATGTTGAGGTCCGGGCTCTGGGGAGGCCAATCCATGACTGATAGTGTTCATTGTGTGTTTTTCTATCCAGGTATGCCTTTACTGCATTGGCAGTGTGTTTGGGATCATTGTCATGCTGAAAACGTAAGCCAACCAGACGCTTTCAAGATGGTATTGTATGGTGGATCAATATCTGACAATATCTGTGTTTTCATAATTCCATCAATTTTGACAAGATCTCCAACACCACTGACTGAAATGCAGCCCAAAACCATGACAGAGCCTCCACCATGTTTTATAGGCTGTAGACACTCACTGTTGTACCTCTCTCCTGACCTGCTACGTACATATTGAAGACAATTTGAACTAAAAATTTAAATTTCTAGATTCATCACTCCATAAGACCTGTGGCCACTGATTTTCAGTCCAATTCTTGTGTAATTTGGCATACCTCAGCCTTTTCTCCCTGTGTCCCTTCCTTAAGAATGGTTTCCACTGAGACCATTTCTGATGAGGCTTCAGAGAACAGCAGATGGATCAGCTGAAGGGCCAGATGCATCTCTCAGGTCCTGTGTCAGGTCTTTGCTGGATTTGTCTTATTTCTTAAGGACATGACTTTCAAACAAAGTGCCTAAAGATACAATTTAAAATGGGTTCTTTGCTAAACTGTGTTATGCCTTTTTATGCTTGAATGATTCATAGGTCAGTGTTATTTGGCTTAACCAAAAAAAGAAAAAAAAAACATTCTTCTGAAAATGGTCAGGTACAAGGACTGGACTGAAAATTAGTGAAAAAGCAGCCAATGTAAAAAAAAAAACAAAACAACAAAACTTTGAAAGACCATCAGAAAGCCTCAAGAACTACTGATCAGGACCACTTTAAAAAATTACAATAAAGTCTGGCTCCTTGGAAGTAAAATATAAAGAAATGAGGGGTGGCTCAAGACTTTTTGCACTGTATGCGCAAAAAGTATTTTGACTTGGTATTTTGACTTGATGACTTTGTTTTCACTTTTTTGTAACATTTCAACCACAAAACCATTTGTTTTGTTTCATCTGTCAGTAGGGACCAGAAACTCGCTGGTTAATGACAGTTAAAAACTGCATTCAAAACAGAAATAATGAACACAAAAATATGGTTTATCAAACATTTTTTTGCCAATTCATTATAGTATTTTTGTTTACAAAGCATGCATGACTGATATATTTCATATTAGCATAAAAAACAGAAGTATCCGCTGATGTATTCAAAGAAACACTAGGGGTTCTAGTACTCCCAGTTGACAAACACTAATTTAAAGAGTGTGTAAAGAAGAGAATCAAACAGCATTTCTGCATTGGTCTTTAAACTCTTGCAGTCTCAGGAGTGGAGTGGAGTCCTCTACATCAGAGGACACAATGGCAGCTAATGAATGTTAATGAAATCAGAGGCAGAAATTTTGCCTTTGCTATTTGTGAAGTAGGCAACTGGATAAGTATTAGTATGCATCCTCATTTTCAGAGCCAATATGACTCACAATCATTACTCAAAAATGTCTTTCCAGTACACCCATTAAGCTTTTTGCTTTTGTCATGACACAGCATCAGGCATCTGCAAGAAGATAAGCACAGACAATATTTGTTTTCCCTTGCAGCTGACACTATGTGGGACAATATTTGAGTTACCCCAAACTAGGAGCAGAGCCATACATAGCAACCAGCTCACGGCAACTCAGTCATTAGTGACTTTCTGCCATCACAAGCCATAACTCTCCATACAGAGTGAAACCTTCTCTCACAAAATAAAAAAAACAACTTCCCAGGAGAAAAACAACACTTATTTTTGACCCACATGTTATTCAGCACTGAGAAGTTTCCATAAAAAGACTAAATATGAAAAAAACAAAAGAAGAAACAAAAAACATATATAATGAAAATAGTTATTGGAAATTGAAGGTTTTTACGCAATGACAGCAACATTGCCCTTGTCACCATCAATCCTGTGTGGTATGTCAGGAGTGCTGTCCTACACCAGCAAACATTTAGCCACCAGGGTAACTGAGATGTCACATTAGGACAGATCTGAGTAATGCAGGGACCCATTTCTATACCAAATGCCACACTGTCACAACTACTGTTGCTAATCGCCATCACGGGGCTTTGAAGCGCAAAATATGTGCTCGTCAATGCACAACATGCACTTGCAAAACACTTTCCAGATGCACAACCTGTAAAACCTCATAAAGATGTTAATAAGCACACTGAGAGGAAGGTTACATTTCAGTGATGATGCCAAATTTTAGACTAAAATACAACTTCAAACTGGCACGTCAAATTCAATACAATGAAACAAACTGCCAGAATAAGCCTTGACACATCAACTCTTGGATGCTTTTCTTATTTTTTCCAAAACACCCTCCCCATCCTGACACATGCACGCTACAAATGAGGTCTCTCATTTCTCCCCAGAAGGCAACCTAGAGCTTTAGCTATTGTTGCTCCTGCAATATGGTAGATCTTTCAAGGCCTTAGGGGGTGTTACTTATCATAGCAAGAAACTTTATCTTACCAACACCTGAAGGATTCCTTTTGGCACCCTCCAGGGGTGGGGAAAGCAGTGGTGGTGGTGGGGGGTTCACAGTAGAAAAGGACCCAAATAAAACTATATGAAAATGTGGTTGCACTTTGTATGGAGGGGAAAACAGAGAAAGATGAAAAAAAGAGGGAAGGGGAAAAATTTTGATGAGGAGACAACCTCTAGCATGGCTTTCATTATACTGCAGTTCTCTAAAAAATGCAGAAAGTAAAAGTATCAGCAGAAAGGCATGAAAATATATCCACATAATATATATACAGAGACAACAGAGAATGCAGCCTTCAAGAGCAACAGAGGTAGAAAGCAACAAAATCTTATTGTGCCAGGGTTTTGAATGACTGAAGGTGCAGTGACAGCTTACAGTATAAGCCTCCGTAGGGAGTGGCGGCTTGTGTCTCATCAGGGCTCCAGGAGAGCGCCTAGAATAGCAGCCAGAGATAAACAAGCAAACACAAACAAGAGCTTTGATGAGGAGGTATTGAGGAGCTCCCCGTAGACACACAGACTTCGATAATTAGACATGATACAGGAGAGTAGAGAAGGGAAGGCTGACAAAGTCAAAAAGTTAAGAGACTGAGAAAGTCAAGCTGGCTGGAAAGAGGAGCAACAGAGTAGGAGAAGATGAAAGGGGAATGGGATGACGTGCAAATGTAGCAACAGGTTTAGGATTCAGATTCCCTAATGTCCCTACAAAATGTGAATGACCCGTAACACAAAGACAGAGAGCTAACATTGTACAAGTCAGACAGAAAACAAGAGATTTGGAAGAACAGATCTGATCCTGATCATTATCAAACTCAGGTGCTTGCAGTTAAACCAAAGACTCAATTTGTAATCTGCAATTTCAAAGGCCTGTAAGTTACACAAAGAAACATACCCAGCATTTACAGAGCATTTTAAAACATATCAGTCAAGCTAAGTCGATTTTCCAAAGCAGAAATACTGTACATGATATGTCACAGTCTAACTTTAGAACCTTGAAAAATTCCCCATATTTTAAAAGGACAAAAAAGGAAGAGCAATAGAATGATGGGCATGATGGGCAGATGTGCAGGTGATGTCAGAATAGACAGAAATGGCAAAAAAATACTAAAATCATATTATGAAAAATCCATCCATCCATCCTCTGCCACTTATCAGGGTTGCGCACAGGGACAGCAGTCTAAGCAGAGACGCCCAGACCTCCCTCTTCCCACCCACCTCCTCCAGCTCTTCCAGGAAGACACCAAGGTGTTCCCAAGCCAACTGAGAGATGTAATCCTTCCAGTGTGTCCTGGGTCTGCACTGGGGCCTCCTCCTGGTAGGACATGCCCAAATCTAGGAGGTGCCCAGGAGGCATCCTGGTCAGATGCTCAAACCACCTCAACTGGCTCTTTTTGATGTGGAGGAATAGTGGTTCTACTCCCTCTTGAATGACCAAGCTCCTCACCCAGTCTCTAAGGGTGAGTCCAGCCACCCTTAGGAAGAAACTCATTTCGGCCTCTTGTATCCGCAATCTTATATTTCGGTCACTACCCAGAGCTTGTGACTATAGGTGAGGGAAGGAACACAGATCCGCATCACTGCAGACGCTGCACCAGTCTGTCTGTCAGTCTCCCGCTCCATTCTCCCCTAACTCGTGAACAAGACCGCAAGATACTTAAACTCCTCTACTTGGGGCAGCAACTCGTTCCCAACCCGGAGTGGGCACTCTACCCTTTTCTGACTGAGGACCATGGCCTCAGACTTGGAGGTGCTAATTCATACCAATTGCTTCACACTCGACTGCAAACTACCCCAGTGCAATTGCTGAAAAATCAAGATAACAAAACTGTAGATGCCAGAAATTCATTCAAAACTCCTTAGCAATAATTTCTCTCTTTTACTGGGCAATATCAACAACAAACCCCCACTTAAGAGTCATATTAATATGGAATCTTTATTTTAACCATGACTCTTTTCACCTTAACTGTGAATATTAACACAACTCCCACAATCATCTTCTGGCATGTAGAAAGCACAGTTGCACACAAATGTGCTTAGGGACTTTAGGGCCTTTGTTAATTCAGCCTGAATCCAATACATCTCAGAAGCAGACAGCAATTATTAAGGCACATGGCCATAATCATAGCTTGGCCACTACAGTATTTAATTACAGATAATGCTTCACCTGTAAAACCTGTTACATGCCAGCTTATATCAGTTCCATTAAACCAGATTTGGTTTTGAATGCAGTAATTTGCTTGCCAGTTGAAGCTGCCTTCTCTCAGTGGTATGACCCCCTACCACATACAGACACACTTCCGTGGTGTGTGTCTAGCAATACTGAGATATCATTAACAATAACTCTTTTGCCAGTGAGCCAAGGCAGTGTGAAAGTGAGCCAACATAAACAATACAAGGACACTGAAACTGAGGCAACCAAGCAGAATTCAGCCATCACTAACTTTGTTTTTCAAACTCAGATATGTCATAGTGCTTTTCCCTCTGTGACACAAAGAAATGTCTTTGGTATAAAAGGACCTATCTTGAGAAAATTAAGGCTCAAGGAACAAATGCAGCTACAAGGGATGCAATCATACTTCTGCTGAACATCAGTTGACATAGCCATGTTGACTGCCATCAGTCTATTGGCAAAAAAGATGACATTTACAAACTATCTCTTACCTGCTGTTTTTATCTGTTGGAGCTGAAAGACTTTAAAACAGCTTTAAATATTTTTGTCTCTGACACAATACGGGAATACAAAAAGGAACCAAAAAAACATTGTTACTGGGAAGAGCTGTTGGAGAACTTGCCATTTTAAGCATGTTTATCTGCCCTGAATTTCACAGTCGGTGCACCCCAAACAATTTCAGCTTTTAAATGTAACAATTTAGTATGAATTTAATTCCTTTGGATTTCTTGACTTTCAGTCAAAGAAGTATTAAAATGCCACCGTGACCTTCAGGAAAGTAAGATGACCTTTCTTGGACACTTCATATTAACTGATTTAGGGTTTCAATCAGCTATTAATTGATGTGTTCATTGGAAGGCCAAGGAAGTCCACTTGCATCACAGTCATTCAGCATTACCACAACAGGGTTTCTTTACAGACTTTCCTCCTGCCCAGGTGCCAAAGAATGTGGTGTATATTTGCCTTGCATGCATGTTTATATAACAATGTATATTTGCCTGGCGGGGTGTCATGAAGTCTATATACTGAGCACTAGTGTAGTGGCATTAGCTCTGTAGGAACAGATGGAGGAACAGCGGGGTGTCTGCAATGCAAACTTTAAGTATTATAGAATTACAACCCAAGGTTTGTGCCTTTCTCTGATGCATACTCACAGGGAGTGCACAACTGACTGCATGTAAGACTGGAAAATGGGAAACTTAGGTAGTGTTATTTCTAAAAGGCAAGGCACTTAATCAAACGACCAGAAGAACTTCCCCACAAACTTTTGTGATGTTCAGCTAAATCACAGCACGAATGTTAAGAAAAGTCTTCATTATTTTTAGTCTGAGAAAATACCACAAAAGCCAAAGCATTAGCATTTCATTTTTTGACCGTTGTAAAAAAGAAAGTCTGTGAAAAGACTGCGGGGGAGGCAATCAGCACAGTCCGTGTTACCTGATAGGCAGCCGTTACATACATCAGTGCCTCATGTTGATCTCTATTAGATGGAATATAACATATAACATTAGTGGTAGTAAACAGTATCCCCAAATGATGTAATGTATATAAGCTGGCTATGAACATGTTATAGAAATATTAAAGATGCTTTTGAGATCTGAAACTTGTTTATTAAAAAATAATACATGACTAAAACATGAGAGCAGCAGCTGCAGTGAAGCATGAAAACTGAACCTTTGGTATGAGACTAACAAGATTGCGACACGGTGCAACTTTGAGTCCAGGCATTGCTAGA
This sequence comes from Paratilapia polleni, assembly GCA_015106735.1. Lineage (NCBI taxonomy): Eukaryota > Metazoa > Chordata > Actinopteri > Cichliformes > Cichlidae > Paratilapia > Paratilapia polleni. The sequence goes on along the minus strand of VUQI01028888.1, from coordinate 29,619 downwards.
CTGGGGTAAATGACTGACAAAGCCCCTCCAATGAACAACTGACTTAAACAGGGGCGGTATAATAAATATAATGGGAAGAAAGTGGCATGAATTTGGCCAAAAACAAAGATAGTTTTTTATGTTAGGAAGCCTAAAATATTTTTAGTTATATATGGGTTGGGGGAGGGGAAGAGGGAATCATTAAAAGGCCACCCAATTACATTTTGTTGCTGTGTGATGATGAAATCACGCTGCTGTTAGAAATGCAGAGAAGCGGGGTGGCCAGCAGTCCTTTCACAGTTCATGCTATAATGACGCTAAGAATACCCTCTCATTAAACTGCCTTTCCCGGTTCACACTGAAGCAAACAGAGAGGGGTGACGTCTAACACAGCAGTGTAGGTGTGTAGCATGGTGTGTCCTGCCATGGCGGCTCCCCATTTCACACAGATGTCGATTCAGTGCTGCGACAAGCTCTGTCACCGGCTTAAAGGCAACAATAACCCCATAAAAACCCATAACGGTAATGTATGACTATGTGAAAGGGGCTTTGAAGAGATTTGGGGATGGAGGTTTGGAGATCAAAAACAAAGAAACAAACACAATAAATACAAATAAAAAAAAATTAGACTGAGGAGAGTGGGAAGCAGATCAATGTGCAGTATTATGTGTCCTCAATTACATACTGTAAGCTTATCTAAGTGCTAACATTAGTAGATTTTTTTTTCATAAAGAAAAACCTGCCACACTGAAATCAGCTATAAAGTTTATTACATCAGCTTGATGCTCATTTACAATATAGGCTTCTAAATGTCCCATTACTGTTTATGTTCAATATTGATCTTTTTAGCCCTGAGGAACGGAGTATTCAGCTGTAGCATTTAAAATCCAGAACTGAAAAGAGCCAAAGAAGATATGAGTGGAAAAGAAGGTTAAAAAACGCACTGAGACTAAAGGTTCAATCTGGAAAGTTTCACATTTTCTAATCTGTGAAACCAGAGGGACAGACAGAAAGTATTTCAAGGCCACTGCGAGTTCAAAATATCTTTCCACCAATGGGTTTGGGAACAGGAAGAGCAAAAACATCATCCTTCAGCAGCAGAACAAGCAATCGCATCGACCCTGATCTCTGAACTGGTGCATCCTCTGCTGTCGTCACTGGCTATTGCTCAAGAAGAGCCAGACTTAAAGAGCCTGCAAACTTACTGTAAAACAAATTAGCAGATAGAACTTCACTTGCAGACGAGTCAGTCAAAGAAGCAATTACTCTCTAGCTTGAGGGATGGACAGAGCAAACTGTTGTAAAGTGCTTTTTCATCAGCTATTGACTTTTAGCTGCTTTACAGACTCAGAAGCAGAAATTACTTATTGGAGATGGATATCCTGCATATCTAGATGGAAATAAATCTGACACACAGTGGGAGGGTGTGTTTCTGTGTGTCATGTGTATGTGTGTGCCGTACATGTGTGGGTGGTATGGGTGGAATTTGTGTAGCTTGGATGGTTCTGCCTCAAAAGCACACGGCCAAGATCCCCTGATTGACAGTCAAGGTCAGGGAAATGAAAACACTACATTCCACTGCCCTGTGTGTGTGTGTGTGTGTGTTTGTGCATGCGTGTGAGTATGTGTGTTTATGTGTGTGTGTGTGCATGCATGTGCAAGCATGTGTATGTGCACATCTGCACAAAAAATGGAAGTTTAATGTGCGATTTGTGTGCGCGTTCTACGTCACAGAGCTAACAGTGTAGTAGACTTTGGAGCATGTTGAGGATTATCAGAATCAACAACAGACATCACAGAGCTACTCCAAGTCATTTATGCACTTCATAACTCCAACTGTAGCCAAACATCTACATAACACAGAGGATAAAACAATTTGTGAATATAAAAGCACAGAGAACACCATCCACCTACCAATCTCATATTTATCAGAGTATTACCTTTGCAGATATGGATGGTAAGCTTGCACAAATGATCACAAGGGAAAACATTTGCTTGAAAGCATCAAAGGAATCACTGCAGGAGAATATCAAAAGACATGTTCCAGTGGCTAAGACTAAAGTGAGTTTAATGCACTGACAATCTGACTAAACAGTGCTGGAAGAGGAGACAGTGATGAAACAAAAGCACCTCCACGGAGCAAATCTCTTTGCTCTCATTTGGTCTCTTAAGTTTTACAGCAGTGAAAAAGATTCAGTGGGATCAATGGAGTTCTGTCAGGTAATACACTTACACACACACACACACACACAATAGAGTCTCTGTTCAGCAGGTAGTAGGCTGGTCTTCGCTCTGCCCACAGTATCCTGCTGCAGTAACATGGCACACACCCACAGCAGTCCATCTGGGGCCTGTACCTCAAAACAAGTTCAAACAGCCAAGGATATCTTTTTGTAATCTGGCTTCACTAAGCCTAACATCTGCAGTAGTAATGAGCGCATTCAAATGAAATGGGTGGTGTTGGCAGCATATGACCAATCACATCCATGGACAGGTCTACTGGGAGCAGAGCAGCACATTTTACAAACAAAGAGCAAACAAAAATCTAAAAAAAAAATAAGACAAGGTTAAACACGCTACATGCTAAAAGCAACACAGTTGCTCCAGCCCTAGCAGCGGTGTGTGATTGTGTGTGTTATAGGAAAAGTGTTGTATTACAAAAAAGCAGTTGCTAAAAACTATAGACCTTACTATACTGAGGTCTCCAGGATATTCAGGGAAGACGTGAATGGTGATGCAATTTTCAGTAAAATCATTTATCAGCAGGCAGGTATTTTATATGTGTTCATCTCTAATGTTGGTTTGGAGATGGTGGCGCTGATAAAAAGACAAGAGGTGGAGCGGAGGTGGGATAGTTGAACATGCTAAGATTTTCTTTGGGAGTGAGTAGGAGGGAGGATTAGAACTAAGCATATCAGAGGGACAGCTCAGGTCGGGTGGTGTGGAGACAAAGTTAGAGAGGCCAGGCTGAGATGTGCAGAGGAGGGACAGCGGATATATTGGACAAAGGATGTTGAAGATGGAGCTGTCAGGCAGGAGGAAAAGAGGAAGACCACAGAGAAGGTTTATGGATGTAGTGTAGGAGGACATGCAGAGGATTGGTGTGACAGAAGAGGATGCAAGGAATAGGGTGACATGGAGGCAGATGATCCACTGTGGCAACCAATAAAGGGATCAGCCAAAAGAAGAAGAAGAATAAAGTCCTTAATCTTGAGCATGACCTGCTCCCAGGAAAGTTAGGTGTGCACCAAGTGAACCATCTTTGTAACCCTGTAAAGAGTTAATACTAGGCTGATCCATATAGTAAAGGGACAGAAATGTGAATTCTGGATTTTCTTTGGTCTATTTCACATCTGCAGTTTGGTTCATTTGGTCTGAACCAAGGAAAAAAGTTATACATGGTTATGTATTAAGCCTGAAATATTTTGTGTTCACCCTAATTAATAAACAACCAAGAACTGTAAATACAAATTCACATGGACCAACAGATTGACTGGTCAATTTAGCTGTTTTCATTTAACAACAGTGCAACAGCAGAAATGAAGCCACAGATAATGATAGCTGGTCCTTTTTTTGTAATGGGCTTAGGTTTTCTCATGTCACAAATAGCTCAGAAAGGGCAAGAAATACTTATTGGGAACAATTTGGGACCAAACTAGGAATAAGAAAAAAAAAAAGACATCCTGTATCTCCCAAAATTATCTACCAAATTTCACTTACTGTGCTTACTGATTTATTCTGCGCTGTTAAACTACAGTTTGTGCAGCCATTATGTCTTCAGGCAAACACACAGATGGCTGAAAGAAGTCTAAATACCGTATATGGCTACCTACTGCTTGATGCTGCCCTCTGAGTGGTTCTCAAGATGGGCAAGCTTCTGATCACTAGCCATGTCAAACTCACCATCTGCCACACACATTTAAAAAATTAAGTTTAGATGGATTTGGGGTGAGAAAATCAGTTCCACAGCCATTAAGCTGAGCAACTGATCAAAAGTGACAGCATGGTGAGGCCTTTGTTAAGAACTTGTCATCCACTCATCAAATCAGCAGAGAGGCTGCAGAGATTAACACGGTCATCCAAAACATACATATGTATAGTGAAGCTGAAGAATAACGTGCTATGCAGCTTGGATGAGTCATAGTGGCTTACTGAGTATGATTAACATGCAGGATTATCTCTGTAATCCAAATGTGAAGAAGTCAGATTGTTGTATGGGTCTAACTGTATGGATTTTATAGACTGGTTCAGTTTTAGAAGTGTCAGTCTGCTGAGACACAGCACCTCTGTGATCTAAAGGTTTGCATGAAGTCAGCTCAGGCAGTTTTATAGTAAATAAGAGCTAACAAGGGATTATTATTTTGTATAGAAGGTTTCATAATGTTCACACAGATTATATTTATATTTAGACTAGATAAATGTAAAGTTCTCCCTAAAGCAGTTCAATTATCAGACATGTTCATACTTACAAATGTTATTTAAAGCACTGCTTTTCAGTATTTATGTAATTACATTAACTTATCATCTGTTAGCTCTGCTGCTATAGGCTCAGGCTGCTGGGGGGCCTTTCATGATGCACTGAACACTTCTCCACTTCCATGCCACACCTATGCCACCATCGCAAGCCATTAACTTTGTGTACCGGGACTATATATATCAAAACTGAACTGAATCTAAATCTAAATGTTAAATATGATCTTTTTGGGGTTGAAATTGTGCTTTATTTACATTTTTTGCTAATATTTTATTTATAATTATTTTGCTAATAGTTTCCATGTCCATGAGTGTGAAGGTTTGCTCTGGTCTGAGTGATGTAAATTTCAACATCAGAGGGTGAAGGTGAGGCTCTGTGCAAAC
>VUQI01028888.1:0-24763 GCA_015106735.1 Paratilapia polleni | reverse complement strand
CATCCATCTGCCCTCAAATTTGTTGCATTGCCATTGCAGTAATTACACAAGCGACCTCCAGGCAGACTCCTAAGGGACTTGAAAAAAAGTAACAACAACAACTACTCATCTGTGGTGCCTGTAGCTGTTCATGTGTACTTCCACAAAGTATAATCCTAGCCTCACGTTTCAATTAAAACAAAACCAGTAGTTAAACTTTTAGTGTTACACATAGAGATTGATTTAATCCATAACCGTGCGACTTGGTTGTTGCTTTGACATCCTTTGAATGCACACTAGAAAAACACAGCCAGGAGAGCATGATGATCTTATGCAGCAAAAATGGTGGCCATCCAAAGCCACCCAAGGCATGCTTTTATCCATACCTTCTTAGCCATGGACAATTGACAATTAAACCCACACACCTCCTCAAAGACTATAGCACTGCCACTGCAGGACTAGTAGAAATTGCAGAGGGACGTAACACAATATATAGCACATGGATCTAGTAGAATTTCCTTATTAATATTACTTAAGATTTCATCCATGTTTCTCCAGCCTAGATGAAACCTATTGAAATTACATGGAAAATGTTTGCACTATACCAAAATTACCAACATGAAAGCACTGGGTAATTGCTGGGTTACCACCCAGCCATTTATTTACATGTAGACTCAGTCATGACCTTGTATGACAGTTATCAACTGTCGCCCTTACACTGTAAGACAGTTAATCACTGTGCTTTCAGTGTTTTGGTATGCACAAATTCCCTCTATCTGCAGCTCCCAAACATTGTGCACAGACAGTAAAGGTACATATTAGATCTCATGATAAGTAGGAAGCCACTGGTTTTTAACCCTGAGGTGGAAAGCACAGAGTGGGTGGTGTCACACTCAGATGAGTGAAGATTATACGTTAGATGAGGCTTCACAGGAAAGAGAGAGTGAGGGTAACGTTTCCCAGAGGTACTAACTCAATGTCATTACAGCCATTATAGCCTTTTACAGTATATCTGACTTTGGTGCATGGTGCCAGTGTCATTGCAAGACATATACTGTTTACATAATGGCTCAAGAAGTGTAAACTTGAAATGCATTTGTAATTTAAGATGAGTAAATCCTCCTAACTTGCCTGAAATGAAAAATGTAAAGGGAGATGAAAGAAAGCACAAAAGACAGATGAGACACAGACATAAAAAGAACCAGAGAGGTTAAAAAAAGTGGCAGAATGAGAAGTAGAGGAAGTGATGTGAAGAGGGGGATCAGAGTTTGAGACACCTGTTCTGACAAGTCCTGACAAGACACTTGAGGCTGTGATACTACTTTTAACAGTCTACCTGCACACATTAAGTTCACACCAAGACTCCCTACAACGTGCCTGGCTTCATCCTGAGCAGACACATCCACAAAAAGAAGTGCAACACTAACTTTACCTGCAATAGTGCACTGACAGTTAAAACTTTACACTTTTCATTTTTCCTAAAAATAAAAAAGTGATACTCACATTTTAAGATTTTACAATCAAGTCATTAATTATTGAATATCCCCCAATAACTCCTCTCTATTCATTATAGTGAATATTGTACTATAATTGAGCTTTCGATGTGCCTTCAAAACTGGTAAACTGGTCAACTTTGGATAAGCTTGTATAATGAAACATTATTAGCCCTGTCACTGTCACAATTTTGATAACTGAGTAATAGTGTAAGTAATTCATCAAGCATAAATTTTGTTTGGAAAACATGCTGGGTCTTTATTAATACAGGTATGAAAACACAATAAAACAAAAGAGGTTCTGAAAATACAGCCTGTTGTGTTTTGTTTAAGTTTTATTTAGGAGCTGATGTGAAAAGGAGGCTTCAACAAGGTTCAGACAGACTCGGTTTGTTCTTTTCCAGGAGCACTTTAAAAGCCTAGTGCACAGGCAAAATGTCACCAAAATGAAGGCAAAGAGACTTTTTTCCAACCCAGAGTGGCTGTGCCTCCTCTGCTCAAATGATGCACGCAGGCAGTGTGGATCTTCATTTATACTGCTACCTTCAGGTTATCCATTCGTGCTGCCTTGTGGTTCATTCACTACTCTGTGCATTAGGAAAACGTGACTGTTAACTGTGTTAATGGAAAGCAGGTTGTGACAGGTAGCATTCCCACAATGCAGCAGAATCCAATAACAAAGGCTGTGAACACAATTGGGATTAAATACTAATCCATTTAAAAATGTCTTTCTTGGCTATCTTACTGATTGCAGACTGGCTCAGGACTTTGTTTATTTACAAGTCAGCACACAACAGTCTCGGAGCAGAACTGAAAGATCACAGTGAAACTCATCTAGTGATAGTTAACAATAATTTGGCCTCTTTTTGATAGAGTTATTTTAGGATTTAGGATTTTCTACTCATGTATTTTCAGACTGTCCATGTATACACATGCACACACAATTCTTGTTGCTAAGTGCTCTCTTTGCACTTTAGGCAAGAGTGTGTTAGACATGTATTGGCTTGCTTCTGTGATCTGTCTGCCTGTGTGCCGGATTAGTGTGTGTGTGCATGTGTGTGTGTATGTATATGTGTGTGTGTGTCAGACAGGTTTGGAGAGGAATGCAGGACTGTTGTAATCCAGTCTCGGCTCATTTTCGCTATTGTCACTGAGTCAAAAGCCTGTAGGCCTGTTTGCCACAGGGCCCCATAGCTCAGCCATGACTACACACATATTCTCACATAAGGCACTGCACCCTAAATCATATTTAAACAACAGTGGGAGAACACAGCACATTATTACAAATCCAATCTATCGGTACAGTAAAAACAACTCTTAACAGATATTTAAATTTCTAGGTTTGACAGAACTTTAGGATACAACTCACTACCACTCAGCAAAAGCTAACAAAATGACCTTGCAATATCAAAGTAGTGTTTGTTTAAATTTGTCCTGCGGGGACATCCAGTCACCTTGCAAATGCCTAGTCAGGCAACTTAATGTTTAACTTCCCTCCTTCTTTGTAATCATTGTGGACAAACAAACAAAATCCCAGCCAATCATTAAAGAAGTTAAAGACAATACACTGATCCTTCAACCCACAGCTGTCAACGCTCAGGTTACAGATGGGAACATAATGGAAGAAATGTAAGAATTTTGACTGCAACACGACTTTGGTGCAATTGATTTAGGTACATCAACCAAAATCTGATTTGTAACAACATGAGGTTAATATCATCAGACCCAGTCATAGCTGGGTTGATTTAGTCACCTAAGTATAGTTTACCCTACCATAGAGCCTAAATTTTTATTTTTTGTAGTCAGAAAAAGGTAGGGATATATGACACTAAAACAGCCCTCTTTTTCAAAATTAACTTGTATTCACTGCCCACAGAATGACTCTGCTATGCTGACCTGTGGAGTTCGTCATGGATCTATTCTGGGACCTAGTTTTTATTGACGTGCTCCTTTTCACACCATATTTTTCATCAGTTTGGCAAAAGCCAGAAAAAATGTGCAGTGAGAATGTGTGCACCTCACACATCCTCAAACCACTCAACTTCAGCCAACTTCACAGTGCTTAGATTTTTGGATTACAAACACAAACGTACAGACACACACACACACACACACACACTTACATGTAAATAAATTATAAACAACTGTGTACACAATTTTATCAGGCTTTTTATTAATTACTGCATCTGTATACATTTTTGTAATTGTGGGGGTAACTGCTATAAATAACTGTAGCCACGTGTAATGGTTGTCCATAAAGATGGCTGCTCTGGCATTGTGGAACAGTCTAATAGGCTAAATGATTAACTGCCTTATTTATCTTCACCTTATCTGATAAAACATTCAACAGTGTGTGCACCTGTGTCTCCCTCCTCATCACCAACAATTTCACCCAAAGCTGTGTGGCCATAAATACAAGTGCACTGATCCACTGCAGATAAACCAGGGTTTGCCGGCTTTCTTCATGTTGCCCTCTAGCTTTTCTTGTGCAAACTGATGTGCTTTTTTATCTCACATTTGTAGTCTGACAACTCCTGTCTTTTACCTCTGCCCGGTTCCTTTGCTATGAACATACAGCCTCTGTTATTTTTTCCTTCAGTAGTTTTTTTTTCAGTCCCGATTCCACAACTAAAAACACCAAATAAAGCACCTCTGCTTTTCTCCACTTCTCTGAGGGCCTCAGTTTTACATTTTGGTGTGTGCAGTTTCACAATTACTGAGACTTGTGTATACACACTTATAGATGTTTATCTACACAGTTTTATACATTTGTCCAACATCAGTGTCTGACCCCACAAATGCGCTTCTGGAAGAATGGTCAAAAATTCCCATAAACACGCTCCTAAACCTTGTGGAAAGCCTTCCCAGAAGAGTTGAAGCTGTTACAGCTGCAAAGGGTGGGCCAACATTATATTAAACCCTATGGATTAAGAATGGGATGTCACTCAAATTCATATGCGTGTGAAGGCTGACAAGCGAATACTTTTGGCAATATAGTGTATGTTATTAGAGTGGGAACATCCTTAATATGGTCATCTCGGCTAAAGAGGAGGTTGACTAGCTAAAACTGCTTGTTTCAGCCAGAGGATAAACTGTGAGGCTGCACGAAGGCACAGTATAAAATAAAAAGGGATTATTTTGAACTGTGAATCACACAAAGCTTACTATTTGAATAATAATAAAATTCAAGAAAAAAATGGAGGTAGATATGAGCATAAAAAACACCTTTTCTTCTTTTCATACTACGTATTGGACAAGTCCAAAATTCCACTGCAAATTTACCAACAAAGACTCCATGGTGTGCTCTTATCACCCAGTGCTCTGTCAAATTTGATGATGTGCAGTATAGAAACTCCACAGGGGACTGTACTGTTTCCATTCCTGTTCATCTTGTACACCTCCGACTTTCAGTAAAACTCTGGGTCATGCCACCTACAGAAATGCTCTAAGCATTCTGCAGTGGTTGGATGTATAAGTGATGAGCAGAAGGAGGAGTATAGAGCACTAGTGGATGATTTTGTGGTGTGGTCTGGGAGAAATAACCTGCGTCTGAATGTGAATAAGACCAGAGAGATGGTGACTGGTGATGGGAGAGGATGGCTGCACGGCCCGTGTCTATCCTGGGAGGGATTTGTTGATGTAGTGAAGGAGTACAAGTACCTGGGCGTCCACATCAACAACAGGCTGAACTGGAAGACTAACACGGAGGCTGTATACAAGAAGGGGATGAGCTGAGCTAACCAGCTATCCTGGAGCCAATGCTAGGTAAGGCCCCAGTCATATAGGCCTAGAGACCGATCAGTGATTCCCTGGCAACCATGGGTCACTAGGGAAAAATGTGTATGGTGAGAAGTTGCTGGAGGTTGGTGAAATTAGTCATAAAGTGGTATACAGTGGCGCACTGAAAACCTCCTATGATGCACGTTTCTTAAACCACCAACAAAAATAGCCAATTCACAATATTTCAGGGACACCATTACACATAGGAAAGGGGATTAATGCAACTTAAAACACCATGCTGAGCATTAACTCATGCAAAATCTCATGACCCCGAACAATCTAACAAGGCAAACTTGTAATAACGGAAGGTTTCCACATATAGACAACTGCTCAGTCCTGAGTATTGCCTTTCATGTGTGATGGACAAATTCATTAATGAGAGTGTTAGACATAAGAGGATAACACCTTGTACTGACACAGCAGTGCAACAGTAGTTGTAATAATTATATTTTTACTGAATATCAGACAAAAAGCATGCCTCTAAGCAGCAAAAGAAAATTACACATTTCAAGTCCCCCTCTGATGATGGAAAAACAGTGTTTATGCTGTAATTGTGATAAGCATTTCTGCCAGGACTCAGAACTAAACCACAGCCACCAAAACCATACAGACAAAGTAAGCCTATTAAATCAGTTTAAATTTCAGTGTGGGATGCAGATCTGTCATTGGCACCTGTTGGAATTCAGCAACAGGTGAGGTTCTTCCAAATTAGTTGTGAATTGCCAGTGATAAGATGTGGTTTACCATATAACTGAATAGACAAGAACATCACACATTGGCTGCAGCTATGGAAGGATGCCTAACATTAGACGGATTTCTGGCATCACAAAAATGTGAGAAGACTTCAGTTTCTCCCACCACAAAGACAAAGACTCACAAAAAATATGGCCCCAGTTCTTTCAGTTTTTTTAATGGGTTGTTTTATTCAACCAATTTAGTGCATATAACCTAAAACATATGCAATTGCTATTTTGCAACCATGTCACTCCAGTGTTTTAAATATCCACCTATACTTCAGTTAAAGACAACTACATAGTTCAGGGTAACTAGTGCATACAGTATGCATTAGTGGGATTCTTTTGTTACATCTGTGCTTTGCTTAATGGCCAACCCGACTCTGTAACCTAGTAACCACAACTGTGGGCATTTTATTTTTCTGATGTGTTGTGGTTGCATTAATTATGTTATCTTTGTTCCATTTGCAGATAGAATAGAAACACCAAACCGTTCTAGTGTCTGGAATAGATCTGCAGCTAACAATTGCCTGTCCTCCATTATTGATCAACCATTTGGTCTATTAAATGTCACAAAATGATGCATATTACCCTTCCAAATTTCCAAAAGCACAAGGTATGTCATCAAATGCTTGTTTTGTTACTCAGTTTATTATCACATAAAGCATAAAACATCACAGCCTCACATTTGACACATCAAGGCAGATAATGCTTTGGATTTTTACTTGAAAATTTACTTAAATGATTGATAGATTAGCAGAAGCAGTAGGTTACTTTGCTGTTGATTAGTCTTTGCTACTGGATGTCCTTCAGACATGTCAAACTATCCTGTGGCAGTTCATTAACATTCCTTTTGTATTTTTTGCATGACAGGATGTATAAATTCTAATTTTTCAAGTCATATTTCCTCTAACTTCTGTTAAACTGTTAAAAGACACAAAAGAAGAGGTAACATCTTAATGAAGACTGCAATCTTACACTAGAATTTAAAAAGAAATGCATTAGAAAGATGTTGTTAAATGCTGGGAAGCTAAGAAGCTAAAATATTATCCTTTCAGACAGCTCAGTTATTTGTTGATATCTCCTCAGGCTCCTTCACTACCATAACACATTACTTAACTGTCTAATCCTTGACCGCTTGATTAATACTTTGCTTGTGCAGACAAAAGAAGGGCATCTTTACTCTGTACCCAGTAAACTGAAGATAGTAAATGTTTTTCTGTCCTCCCCCTCCCCTTTCGTACTGTCAGCGAGGATTTTCTGAGGCTTTAAGTCAACAGATTACTGCAAATGAAAGGAATACCACACACAGACACTGATTTGAAGAGCACCATCTGAAAACAGCTTTCTGTGCCTAAACAAGACAAGTTAAAGAGACCAGACAAAAGGATGAAATTTATACCTCAGTTCACAACTCAGTATTAGGGCGTGGCTGGCATCTCAGGCATGTTTGAGCTGACATGGTGACATAATGTAGAAACATGGAAACTAGGAAACAATTAAGCATGTGTTTCTATTGGGCCATCATGCAACAGGCTATGATCAACTCGAATACTCAGAGATTAACTCAATCCATTTTACACATAACAATGTCTTTATCACTAAAATCTTAAACAAAAAAAATAAACTGGGTGATATTATGAAGGTTATGCTGACTTGGGCAAAAAGATTTCTAACAGAAAGCCTGTGATACAAACAGGGGATGCCAAGTTTTAAAAACATAGCCGTGTGAAAAGCAGGAAGGATCTAATGAAAGATGCTTTTAAGTTTAGCTTCGAAGCTTGACCCATATTAGGAACTAAGAGTAAGAATCTCTCAATTCATGATGTCTTTGATGCCATGCTTAATTGGTGGAGGAATTCAACTACAGTATGAGTATGCCTTCAAGAACAAAGTCATAGTGGGAATAACCGCAACACAGTAGCCTAAAATTCAAATATTAGTTGCTAAAATCGAATACTGACAAAAGTTCCGTGAACCAAATTACAATTGATCTCTTTCCTGTAGTGGCAGAGAGATCTGCTACTACAGGAAAGACTAAAAAGGTTTAAATGTGACCATTATCATAGTAATCTGTTGTTTGCATGGGAACCAGCTTTGCCCATGCTCTGCAATCTGAGTCTAATTCTCTGTTTAGCCAAAATAATAACCTGAAGCAAGATGTGCACTTTGAACACAGAGATAGAAACATCAAACACAGAGTGTGTGAGGTAGAACTCCCAAGCATTGACATTACAACACAGTGAGCAGGGGGAATCATTAATCAGGCAAAGCTCCACAGAACATACTTTTAATTGAAAGAATTGCACCTATGTAAAAAGCTCGGCTAAAACTTGACAGTGTACTAACAATCACTGAGGAGCTGGTTTCTGATCTCTATGCTTCAGTGAGGGGCAAAGAAATGTGTAAATCCAATCTCACTTAAACTGAGGATGGACAGACTTTCACAGAGAAATGCTGGAGGCGATCTGACAGTGAGGAATTTCCCTCCTGCTGGAAATTCATCCATCACCCAGTTTGCCAAGCAAAGAAGTGGTGGGTTTCATCACTCCCAGCTACTCTTTTGTCTCCTCCCCTTTATCTTTCTGTTTTTTAATCTCCTTCTGCCTTGTCAGAGTCCAACTCTCCTCTGCTCTTTTCTGCACAATTTGAAAAGATAAAACTCTTGCTGATTGGTGGTGCTGACGACCACACAGTTTCTCCTGGCCTTTTATCTGCCTTTAACAGCTACCTCGCCCACTCTTTCTTCCTCTTTGTACATTTGAGTAGATTTCTGCAGATTCATATCAAAACTAAATTGTCTGCAAGTGACAACCATGCCAACCTGGGTGCTATGGTATATTGTTTATGCATCAAAGATAAAACTTTTCAGCTGAACACCAACAAATAGGCCACCATAGGAGCAACTACTGTCTGTTACACAGGATTTAGCTTTATTACCCTTTATTACCCACAAATACTTGCACACCATTAAAAATATGAAATTAAAAAATAACCTTCATGCATGTTTCATTTCTGTCCACATAATGTGGAACATTTTGAGGCTGCAGTAGACAAATGTGCTGTCTAGCTTCTCACAGAAGACATTAGCAAGCTTAATGAGTATTTAAAACAAAAATAAAACTGTCACTGTACAAGAACAGAATAACACACGTTGGAATCAAGCAGCTGAAAATGTGACAGCAGTCTGATGGAGTGAAACTTGGTCTTGCTTGACATTTCAGTCAAACTCCCATTTCACTGTAAGCCACATTTTCTAATCGGTTTCATTAACACAAATAATATACAGCACAGTATACTACAAGTTTCATATACTACATGGTTGGTTTGTTTGAAGGTGACAACAGTTTAAGTCAAATTCACAGTTTCACTAAATCAGGATTTCTTCATGTGTGCCATAAAACAGCGGTGCTGATCCATAATCAGCTGGTCTCTTTGGCTGGTGACACTCATTACCATAAATCCTGCACAGAGGTTCTTTATGTGTGGCTTCTCTTTTGAACCAGAAACATAGGCATGCTTTTAAACCTTGATGAAAACTAGTTCCAGAGAGCCAAATTAAGCCAGAGGTGAGTAACACCCACTGAATATGGCCTCAAGGCCCTCAGTTCTTCAGCCTGACAGAAGACAAGCCATGTCAGAAGCTCCTGCTGGGATCTCTGCTTGTAAATCAGTATACTCAGCTGCATGCTAAGCAGCTTTTGTTTGATAGGCTACAAGTTAAAAACGGACTCTTTTAAATGAAACCTGAACACAGATCCTGCATAGCTGTTGCTGAAAGTGATGAAACAGCTGTGTGCTTTGCTGTAAGTTGGTGAGTCATGAGAGCGAAAAAAAAAAAAACAAATGTGCGGTTAATCTGATATGCATACCTTGAAATCTGCCTGTTGTATATCTGCGTGCGGGATGTCTGTGTAGGCTGGGGGTTAGATGCAGCTGCAACAGCAAATACAAATGTGCCAAAAGACAGAGCCTACATCTCAAACCACACCTCAAAAACTACTATAAATGCACTGCAGACTTGTGCCTTGTGGACATAATTAGCCTGTACCCATAAAAGTCATTGACAGAAAGACCTTGCAGAAAAGAGATACAACTAGTCTAATGCTTAACTCTGAAAAAATGTATGACACGTTTTAAATTTATTTTATGGTAAAGAAGTCACAATATGCAGGATCAGATTTTTGTCTGTAAATATCTATTTGAGTTTTTGGATCAGGAACAAAGAAACCAAAGAATGTCAAAAAATAACACAAGCGACTTAAAAAAAATGCTTTAATCAAAAGGTAACTCATTAGTGTGCAATGCATAATTGAGGTCAGACAAGTCAACAGCAGCATGGGCTGTCCCAACTCTAGCTGGGCTCACTTCCACCTCTTGGCTCAGACTCAAAAGGTGTCAACCGACCACGTACACCAAACTCTTGTTGCAATTCATTCAGAAAATATTCACCAGAATATGAAAATATTATGCTGACTTACCAGCTCAGACTTGCCCTCTTGGTATTATAAGTCCAATAACTGAGAAAGTTGAACTGAACCAAGTAGAAAAGTCAAAAAATTGAGAGAAAAAAAACGACCCTCCTTCCGGCTCAATAAATTTTGAGCCAAGAAGAGTAAAATACGACACTAACTTCCCCGGGTAGTGTCGCTGAACACCTGAGTAGCCCTCCGCGCTGAGCTGGCTCCAAAATTTGACAATCGTCACATGAAGGCTGGACGACGCGTCGTCAAATCTATGAAACTTTTTAAAAGCACTATAAAGTCTGCATCAAACAGAAAGTGGCAGCATCGCTACAAAAAGCGAAATGGTGCTGCCTTTCGGCGCTCTCCGGCGCTTCTAAAACCTTTTTTTTTTTTTGTGAGGAGGAACAGGGTCGGTCTGTCCGGTGGTTACCTGACTCCAGTCATTCCCGTGAGGCCAGCCCTCCACACAACAGCAGCTGCAGCCTCATGTTTCCTGTTATTGTCGCTCTGAATGGCTGCGGAACCGATAAACAGCTTTCCTCAAAAGCAACAGGTTGAGATGTTTTCTGCTTTAATTTAACCTGTAATAGGCTATGACCTGCGACTCTGGGGCTGAAACCAGAGTAACAGAGAAAACTCCAGTTACTGCAATATTTACTTTTCTATTTGGGTCTACTTGTGTGTAGCATATATATGGCTAAGATGCATTTAACCAAGTCTCAATGCTTGTTTCTTGCAGGTGTGTAAGACCATGCCAGTGGGGCATCTGTGCACAAGGGTAGGGCCACTCCGTCATGAATGCCTAACCAGGTTACGGGTGAGACTGAAACATATGATGCTTCTTTATGAAAGGGGTGTTTCAAAAAGGGAGAATCCCTTTCAGTTGTGTTATTGGTTGCATTTTACCAAAGAAAACGAATATGCATGTAAAACGACTGCCTTGCATTTTTATTAATAAGGTCCATTTTTTTTCTCTCTTGTGTGTTTAGAGGTGAAATCTGTCTGTTTTGAATCTGTTATTCTACATCTGCAATAATTTTATCCAATGGCAGTCCCATCTATAGCACAGCCAGCCCACTTTCTATTTATTTTCAAAGGAAAAGACGCTTTTTAAACAATGGTGCTCAGAATAATTATAACACTTCAGAGGACTGCACAGTAAAAGTACAGCTAATTGCACATTATTAGGTAGCCTATATATTGTGATTCAACTTTATGATGATTTGTGGGGCTTTATCTGTGATTCTGTTCAACTGCACTGTGTTATGCTGACAGGTGTTTATATTATTTTGACCAGTCTTTATATTAATCACACCTCTGCTGTAAGCTAAGTGAGTGGTATATATTGGACAGCCTAATAGGTAACTGTAATATTAATAGACTGTAACAGCTCAGAGCTGCATTAAGCAATGCCTTTATTTATTATTTAAATCTGAGAGCCAGGGGTTGGTTTATGCAATGTGACATGTGGG
The DNA here is from genome assembly GCA_015106735.1 of Paratilapia polleni. Classification (NCBI taxonomy): domain Eukaryota; kingdom Metazoa; phylum Chordata; class Actinopteri; order Cichliformes; family Cichlidae; genus Paratilapia; species Paratilapia polleni. The sequence goes on along the minus strand of VUQI01028888.1, from coordinate 12,839 downwards.
TCATCTACATAAATGCTCCTGAGTGTCAGATTTAAACAGGTATCTGAAATTAACTCATATAGCTGCATTTTGCCATTGCTTGATGGATACATGAGAGACTGTTTGGAATATTAATAAGCAGATGAGACAAGGATAATGTATCAGGAGTGGGTTGAGCATTTATTTGGAGTAGCTAATGTGGCGTGTACCTTGATTTGTATGTTTGTAATATTTTAAAAATCAAAGGAAAAAGAACAAAAAATCCTTTTGCCTTCAGTAGTAATTTCATTATAGTTTATTTTTATTAGTTTCATAAAGCTTAGCACTTTTAAATCACTCTTCAAAACTTAACTGAAAGGCTTTTTATAATGACAGTTTTTATTCCCATTCTACTATTTCTTTATTGACCTGCTACTATTCACACCAGGTTTAATGCCGTGTTTTTATTTATTGTGTGGTCTATTTTATTGTGTTCTGTACAGCACTTTATAACTACAGTATGCTTTGAAAAGTGCTTTATTACTAGTATTAATCGTATGCTATGTGTTACAGAAATTATGAAGAGAGCAGGCCCTTATGCAGAAATAAATGTTGAGGAGATGCGGATGAATAGTAGAGAATATATGCATGTGTTATGATATATCACCTCATATCTAGGAAAACGGGTGAACAGCAGGCATGGTTATCCCATTCTTAAGTCCTAATCTCACACAGAGTTTCATACACCCTCTCCTATATCAGCTTTCCAGATAAAGAAACTCAGTATGTCTCTGCACTATCAACAAGCAGCTAGGCTGTCCTTGTGCCTGTTAATGAGCCAAAACACCAAGCGCCATCAGTAGAAAGTCAGGTCATTGTATTCCTAAAAGCTCTACTAAGACAAACCTTTTTCCCCAAATAGTGATAAACCCAAAACCCATTGTCTTCACAGTCACCAGATCTCAACCCATTTTAACACCTATGGGAAATTTTGGACCGATCTGTTAAACAGCACTCTTCACCACCATGATCAAAACACCAAAATAGGAAGTACCTTCGGGAGGAATGGTGTTCTATCGGTCCAGTAGAGCTCCACAAAATTACAGAATCAATTTCAAGGTGAATTGTTGCTGTCCTGATGGGCAGTGGGGCCCAAAACCTTACTAAAGCTGTTTTCACACATGCTCTGCAGCCTTGAGCTTTTCTAGACATTATTCAGTAGAGGTGCATGTGAAAACACAAATGTCTGACTTAGTCAGATTGGCCTTTAAACGGTCTTTAACCTGCTGGCTCCCTAGTACAAAATACATGTGAAGTCCATTTGCACTAAGTTGCACCAATAGTGCATTTAGTCCAGTGAATTTACAGCTAGCAAGTGGTTGTCTTGTGTCCTGCCTCCAGTACTTTGACACCTTGGTCATTTCAACTGAACAGATTATTTCCAGTACTGAGATAGCGTCTGATGCTAGCTATCCCCTGCTGTTTGCAGCATGTGAGAAAGGACAGCTTCGGACAGTGTCTTGACCTGATTCTTATGACATTAACCCAGGTTCATGTGGGAAAACATCTTAGGACACTTTATGTTAGTGATAAAATAGTTTTATGAGTGACAGCAAGGACAGACCAAAGGCACTATTCAGCTACTCTATAGACCCATGAAATAAAACTAGGCCAAGCTATTTTTATGTATCATTACAGCTTACTCATATTTCATTTATACTACTATATACTTCATCCTCATTTTCCCGCCATTAATTGCTTTTTTAATTTTCCCAAATGTATGAACCCCTGACGTCCAAGCGTAACAAGTTCTTTAGAGATGTATTTTAGCCTCATGAATCACAGCTTAGCTGACCTGTGCTGTATCTTCTTTATAATCCCATTTTGCTTAAAATCTGATTAATTCTTTATATCTGAAAGTCCCTAGCATGGCAATTTGAAGTAAGAATGTCCTTGGCTGTAATCCACACATTGATAGTATATGAAATGAGCACATTCACTGACTCGGCCTACTTCTTATTCCCCAAGACAGAGTTTTCACATGAACACCAGAGAGAGAGGGAGCATGCAGGCTCAAATCATATGGCTTTCTCCTAACAATATGGCAAATAGTATTTGTCTTTTGTTTGTGTGTTTGTAGGGGAGGTATTTGGTAGTGTAGCAACCTTTCTTTAACAATGCTGTATGCATGGGCTTTTTGTACCTTTGTGTTCATGCGTTACAAGTACCAGCACTGCTCTTTTTTTTTTTTTTTTTTTGCTTGTATCTGCTTTAATAGCACAGTGCAGAAAAAGCACTATTCTCGTCTGTGTGTTTGTGTGCATACAATACAAATGTAAAGAGGAAGTGGGACCGCTGGTTTCTAATGGGAGGTTTACTGACAGTGTTTTGTGGTCTGTTTTTAAAAGACAGAATTATCACAGTCAGGTTCAGTTTGGTTGCTTACCACATAGGTGTTTTCACACATAAACAAGTCGGGATACTTTTCACAGCACACAGCAGGAAATGGTCCACTTAATTCCACTACTTGAATCGTGTCTGTGTGAATTTGGATTGTAGCAATCTGACATCACACAGACTTTGTTACTGGGAACTGGCTAGTTTCCATTTGACTGTGTTGGAGACTTGCATTTTTACATGCACCCTGGTCACACGATGTCTAGAAAACTTCAGGGCTGCAGTTCATGTGTGAAAACAGCTTATATCTTCCAACAAAACAGTGTGTACAATTGTTAAAGAAAGTATTAACAGAGTAGAAGTTTGTCACCATAAAGTCATAAGCTGGGGCTGAAAACAACACTGATATAAGTGGTGACAGTGAACCCAAGGAGTACAGCTTTGGACTGCAGTTGGTCATTACAAAGAAGGCATTTTAAGGGATTTCTGCGTTTGTTTCCCTTTTCAGGCATGGACGTGAAGTCCATCTTTTATATACAGTCTATACTTGTCACTTTTAAACACATAAACAGCCATGTGATCAGTTTTTTTTATGTAAATACTAATTAGTAGATAGCCATGTTAGGTTAGGTCATGATCAGACAGACTTGGTTGATTAAGAAAGGTTTGTGTTGATAAGTCACAGAAATGCAAGTGTGACTTTTGGGTCACTGGTTGGAAGTCAGTTCTGGTCTCTTGCATTAAAGCGGGATCCATTATAATGCAAACCTGTGAATCAAACTTCCAAACCTTTAGATTCTGCCTCTACAGAATAAAACAAAAATCTGAGTGAGTTAGCATTTGCTGTAAATCTTTACAAAGATCTGTGTATTTACAATGGCACTGTAAACACATAGATGTAACTCCTACAGAAAGTGCTGTAAGGAGTGTGTGAAAAAAGAGTTAAAAGATGTCCGGTGCACTGGATGTGCATGTCCACTGAGCTTGTGTGTCTCAGTGTTTGTAGGCTACCCATGCCCACCCCTGTGTACTTGCTCTATTTAGAGAGCTCTACAGTGACTTACCTTTCTTGTTTTGCCCTTGACTTTGTCAACTTTTCTCACTCTTTGTGTCCTTATAAAGTGCACTGCTACCTGAGTTATTTTATCAGACACACATCGCCCTATTAGACCAGACGGGCATATCTAAAAGCATCAACCGTCATGGAAGAGATATTACAGAAAACTGTACACCTGCTGTGTTTCGGTTAAAGTGATGGGATGGAAAAAGTAGATATCCTTTGGGAGGTTATAAAAGGCAGACATTAATGTAGCCACAGAAAAATACTGCAGTTCTTATTATGTCCCTGCAGCAAGCAGGTGCTATAGTGACAGGAAATTTGTATCTGTGCAAAATATCCACTTATCCTTTGAGGCAGTGATTCAAAATTATGAACTGTTCATTTATTGATATGATTTTCCTTTATGTTTTCTTCATCCTCAACACTTTTTTGTTGCTTCAGACAGCAGTGAGTTAGGTTAGTTACTCTAGATTTTTCTTGTGAGAGCTTTTTGTGTATGTGTGTGTGTGTGTGTGTGTGTGTTTTACAAGTGGTGTCATTCAAGCAAGGCCATTATTAAGTGGCACTTGTTTCATCTACATTGTATTTGTGCTTTAAAGTGTCTGTGTTTCTGCATATTCATATTTCTTTGCTTGATATACCGCTCCATGAATGCAGGAAGTTACCATGGGAACTATGACATCTGTGACACCACGTGATTTTATCTGTCATTCTCAGAAAAAAAGAAAAAGCCGACTTTACCACTAGTGGTCCGTTGTCCCTCTCCAACTGTGAATGATTCGTTTGAGTGCATTAGAAAGGTGGGTGGCTTCCTGTTAGCAAATGAAATGTATTCAAAAATTTGTCTTGGCAATAGGGATGCCACATGCCTTTACTTATTCACCTATTCTCCTTAGATTTCATTCCTTTTAATACTATAGTCTGATGATACACTTTGTTATTATTGCTTCACTCTAATAGATTTCAGAGGGATGCGAACATAGTAAACAAGGTTGGTTTTAGCCTGCTATTTCAGGGTGGGGTTTTAGAAATAATAGATGGACAGTTTGGGAGGTAGATGTTTCCAAGAGGTTTGAAAAGCTGATTTGAGGTCCAAAGGTTGCAGATTTCAGGTCAGTTGCTTGTATCTCCCTTTCTCAGACAACCACTCATGCTCACAATCACACCATGGCTAATTTAGAATACTAACATGCAAATCTTTGGACTGTGGCAGCCCCAGAGGAAACCCACATAGCCACAACAAGAACTGCAAACTCCACATAAAAGGCCTCCAGCTAACAAAACTAACCTTAGAACACAATTTCTTTTCCCAATACATTTAGAAGTTAGAACAGGTCATGATTTTATGTGGTTTCTTGTTGTTGTTTGGATTTGTGTGTGCGTGTGTGCATGTGATTGATATCTGAGTTCATTCTGCTTCAGAGCTTTGTGTAACTGTGAATACAACAAGAATATTTTTTCTTTTCTTTTTATCTTTTTCCCTTGTAGCTGACGTGAAGCCACAGCTGGATGCCGTGTTGGCCCTGCACAATGTGCCAGTAGTGTGTATGTGTCTTAAATGGGCACCATGTTGGTGTGGACAACAAGACAAGACACAAAACTGCAGCATCAAGAGGTAAAATATAAATTAAGGAAACCTCATATACTTTAAATCTCATTAAAGCTCACACATTATAATCTGTGCAGGCTAAGAACTCTATATTCCAACTATTGATGACTGTAAGTGGGATGCTTATATGAGACAATGTGTGTCCAAATTTTAGAAAGTGCTGAAGTCCACACCAAGTACAGACCTGTGCAGCAATGTTTTCAGGGTATTTCACGGTGTCCAGCAGTCCAGTGGTGCCACTGTAGCATGTCTAAATATTTACCAAAAGATACCAGCACATCAACATGTGTTTTTGTGCACGTACTATATAGCATGTCTGTCCACAGAATCACACAGTGTTTTGTTTTAGCCCCGAGGGAGGCAGAATTTATTAAAAACAAACCCATGCAATTATGCAATGTGCACTTCTGTACACACAGTCACCCAAAAAGCTGTCGGTGAGCTTTCACCTGAAGGCCTGTGACCTACATTGGAGCGTGTGGTTGGATGCATCCCATTTTTCCGCTTGACGATGCATCATTAACCTACTTCTGACTGTCCAAAGTTGAGTCCCTGCAGCTCACCTGAGCTCACATTGCCATTCATGTTGAATTTGGTTTATTCTTCTTCTCTACTGCTTTGACTTTCCACTTTACCATAATTACACACCTGTACACTCAGTCTCACAGAGTGCATGATGTCTTCCTGTGTCAAAGTGGTTTCTTAGGGTACTAAAGTACACAGCATCTACCATTTTAGCCACTGTGTTGCTTCAGCTTCTGACACACATACAGTCCCTCCTTCTCTCTTTCTCTTATGCTCCCTCTCTCTCTCTCTCCCTCTCCCTCTCCGCCTCACTCTCATACACATTCTGGCTGCTTTCTGCTCTCAGTCTCCACTCCTGCTTTCTCATTCTCTTGTTCCCTCTTCCAGCTCTCTGTTTTTTCTTCTCCTCTTTGCTTCTCCTCCTCTTCTTCTTACACACAAGCATACAGATGCACACATACAATCTCTCTCTCCCTCCCTCCCTCTCTCTCTCTCTCTCTCTCTCTCTTCCTCCCCTCATATCCACCGGCAACTGAGCAGGCTCCCTCACCAAGCCCGTGGATCCCTTCACTTGACTAATTAGCCTTGAAGTGCTGTTGAAGATCATCATATTTAGCTTAGTGACCTAGCGGCAGAGTGCAGACAGATATAGACTTGGCTGGCTGGAGGCAGGGTGCCTGGTAGTGGGCAAGCTCTCTATCTCTCTCTATTCACACTCAACGCCGAGGGCTTCTCAGTGGCAGAGCGGCGGAAGTGAGGGGCGTTTTTGCTTTGAAAGAGACGAGAAGGGGAAAAAGAGAAAGAAGCGGAGCTGAGACCACAACAAAACCACAGAATGGGGGTCCGCTGCAGGAGCAAATCCTCCTAGAGACAGAAACTGTGAGGTGGCAGCCGTTACTTTGCAGCAGCACTGCTTCCAACATACAGACATAGAAGGTGAGACTTTTTTTTTTTAAAACCAGTTACTGCCCTGGTTCTTTTGGGAAACATTTTGTTCCTGAATGTGTGTGTTGCATGTGTGTGTGTGTGTGTGTGAGAGAGAGAGAGAAAGAAAGTGTGAGTGCAGATGTGCATCTCTGTGACCCACATTGTTGAACCTGAGGAGCAGCACAAGAGGAATTCTCTATAGGATGCCTCTCTCCCTCTCTCTCTCTCCTTCTCCCACCTCTATCTCTCTCTTTCTCTCACACGCACACTCAGACTTACACACACACTCACACACAGCTGTGTGGCACCACTTGTTGGACTGACATCCAAATTGACATGCAGTGAATACTGAAATACTGGTCAGTTGTATGCGTGCATGCATTAGGCTGTGCATACATTTGCATGAATATCAGCCAGTGTAAATGTGTGAATGCACCTGTGCATGTGTGCCAGTGAGATAGTGACTAACTCTTTTTGTTGCTGTGGTACCAATGCGAGGCTTAAGGACGAAAATCATAGTGAACAACATGGACAGCAACACAAGAGACAATCAGACACGGGTGCCTTATGCCTGATTGCTTCTCACTGCTTTGGAAGATGGGAACATAATGGAAGACCCAAATACAGTATTTACAGCATGCACCCCCCTGTGTGTGTATGTATGCATATACAATACACAATCCTTTGATCTCCTGCCATAACCTAAACAACCTTGTCTTTCATGCTGTATAGCAGAACCTTATAGTTATAGTAGAATAATGTTTTCTAATGAAGCAGACAGGTGGTGTTCTATATGAACCACAGCATGAATACTTATCATGTACATTTCTCAATTAAACATATAGGTCTGCAGGAAATTCTTCAATATTATGACAATTTATTATTTTTTTATTAACAAGCCGCATTCAGGTCTATAAATAACAGGGGATGATGTTAGATAAATGCAGAGGAACCAGTGATAATTCACTGCCTGATAATTTTGTGGGTAAGTTTGTGGACACTGTCACTGCACCTGAGGGTGATTTTTGCAGAAATTGGGAATTCTAATTTAGAAATACTCTATGTTCAAAGGAAGGAAATATAATTCTTCAGCTCCTTTACAAATTACCCTGTGTTCTTCTCTTCATAGTTCTTATCTTGTTGCCGCCTCAGAAGTCTGAAAAGCTTTGATAGCATATATGTATGAGCTTAAATTCTTTGCTAGATAAAGCTGTTTCAGATGAGAGGAGACCTAAATGAATTCTGTTTTTTAGAGTATTACATCTTTTATTCTTTCTTTATTCATGCATATATTGTATGACTTTCTAAAGCATGCTCTCGCAGTGTTTAACCGATGTGTTCTTGTTCCTCATGCAAATCTGCACTTTGAATCGTCATCATGAATAACAAGATGGTGTATTTTTAGTGTTGGTGTAAACAGGAGTGAATCATTTACCTTGTTTTTACTCTTATTTTAAATCTATCTTCTGTCATTTTAGGATATGACTGATAGGCATTTGAGTGCTTAATGAATGCATGGACACACTCCAAACTTGTGAAGTGCCTTCCTTCCCCTCTCACCCATAATGACCATTGATTGGGGAAAGGGCTGACAAGGCAGTAGAGACTCTCACTCAACCATAAAGTCAGCAAGATAATTGTTGTCAAGGAGATGAGGGACTAAGCTCGATATCGGAGAGGAAAACCAATTGGTCTTTGAATGAATAAAATTAAATTGAAGATTGCTGACTGCGTTTGCTTCATGATTGATAATATCATGATTTCACAGTTCTTAAAAAATGCATTTACTGTTTTAATCAGAGCGTATATTTGAATGCCTTTTGAGGATTTCCTAAACTTAAAAGAGTAGTAGCTGACATTATTTAGCGTGAGTGCAGACATTTGCATGTCAGAAACCCCTGAGCAACTCATAAGCTACCCTTCTTACTCTAAATGTTCTCACCATCTTTTCCCCTCTTACCTCCTCTTCTCACTTTAGGGACTGGATCTGTTTTTCGTCAACATGTACCTGTTATCCCTCAGTCGCTATAATTTCCCATTGCTGAGTCTGCTGGCTTTCACCCCACCCTTTTTATTTCTGAAGAGACTCCGAACGTCTGCATCAGGACTTTGTCTCTCTCTTATCTCTTACTGTCAGGCTTTTGTTTTTGATCATCGCTCCTCTGTTTCCACTCTACTTCTCCTCCTTTCAGCCTCATTTCCTCTCCAATTCTTTTGATTGCCTACCCATACTGGTTTGTGTGTGTGTACCTGTGTGCATTTTTGATGTATCATGCAGAGTATCTTTATGGGCATCTCTACAATTTGGTGAGTGAGCTGGTGTGGATGTATACAACTGTGGTTGTGTGTTTGCCTTGGAAATATGTGTTCATATTTTTACTGCTGATAGATAATAAATGGATTCCCTCTTTGTGCTCAGACATGATTATCTATAAAAATATGAAGCACAGGGGTTATCAGCAGTTTTGAAAGGGCCAATTTATTAATGGATGGATGGCACATTGCGAGCATCAGGCTCAAAGTGTCCTCATTATAGTTAATGATCTTAAGTAGTACGACACTTGGTGGTTCTATTGTTCACTGTGAGGATTTGGTCGCAGAAAAGTGGAGCCACAATTTTAAGAAACATCATCGAGCTTATGAAGTGATAGCAAGTGAAGCTTTCTCTTATGAAAGGAGAAGCAGTTGTGAAGATGAGTTGTGAAAATCTCAATTACATTTAGGAATTTTCAGGTCCATGTTTTCATTATTAAATTAAGAAAAATATACTTCAAAAAAGTACCAAAAAACCCCCAAAAAAACCTAACATGCAGAATGTCCATTTTTTTCAGATAATATATATAATATGTTAGTAGATAATTGCTAGCCTGCTAAGGAGATGATTGGTGGTTTTTTGTCTGTTACCAAGCACGGTCACTCAAAATTGCGTGAAATCTTACCAGAGGTGGGGCTTGGCTCAACTTTGAAGCGATATGTGGAGTTGATAGTGATTTATTACCTTTGCAAGATAGTGCATCTCGGATATTTCATGTCATATCTTCTCAAATACATATCAAATTGAAATAAGAAAAAACTGAGGTTACACTGTTTTGATGTCCTCAAGAAAATATCACACACTAATCCCAGTCCACATATCCTTCTGGATCCAGAGCCTCGATTCATGCATGATTCAGATGGAATTTTCAGCCATGGCCATATGCAGTCTCAAACTGCTCTTGTTGCACATCATGTGTGTAAGAAACACTTTAATGCTGTAGTCAGTAAAAGTAGGGGTAGTTTTTAAAAAAATCTACTTTATATACTACATAATTAATCCATAATATTACATCATAATTTCTTAGTTATATATTCTGCAAAGTAAGTACTCACTATTAGATAACAGCTAAATGTCCACACATCCATCCATTTCCTTCTGCTTATCCAATTCAGGGTCACGATTGGGCTGGAGCCTATTCCAGTTGTCGTAGGGCGAGAGACAGGGTACACCCTGTACAGGTCTCCAGTCTGTAGGGCTAACACAGAGAGACAGACAACCATTCACGCTCACATTCACAGCTACAGCCAATTTAGAATCACCAATTAACCTAATCCCATGCATGTCTTTGGACTGTGGGAGGAAGCCAGAGTACCTGGAGAGAACCCACACAGACACAGGGAGAGCATGCAGACTCCACACAGAGAGGCCGCAAGCCAGATTTGAACCTTCTTGCTGTGAGGTGACAGTTCTAACCACCACACTACCGTGCCACCCAATATAGTAAATGTAGTAAAATGAAAATCAGTACATCATCCAAATATTGTACATCTAAACCGAACTTAAGCATGCAGTACATTTTTAATGTGTTTTGTTGCCTATGAACATTGCTTATTTGTAAAGTTTATTGTAAGATGATTACCCTGCATCACCTGAACAAATGCAGTATAAAAACAATTCTGCCTGTTGACGTGGTTCTCGATGTGTAAGGCCTTACAGAAATTTTTCCTCTAGTATATTTTGAAACAGATATATTTGAAATGATCAAAACACATAGAAACACATAAAAGAAACTGTACAACAAAATGTTATTTCAGTCTATGTCTTGCCAGTGCACACTATGCTTTACTTCAAGACCAGGCACTGAATATAACTACTACTTACAATCTTTTCTCCCAGAACTTGGAGAACTATGTAGTGACTCATTGTAGTCACAAAGTTGAATGGAGTGACTAAACTGAAGTGCCAGTCTCTTTTGCGGGTCTCTTTTCTTGCAAATACAGTATTACAAACCAATTATTAACCATGGCCAAACCGCAGTATTGACTCAGGATCTGTCCAAAGTTTCCTCAATACACGTGAGACAACGTGAGGTTAGTGTATGTAAAAGTAGTCACTGTGAGCGAAACATTCAGGTTTCAAGCTGCTCTAAACACTTAGTTTCAGATATTTTTTTCTACTCTTGGCTCTGTATGACATCAGTGAGGGGAGGTATCCCTAATATCACCATCTCAGGCACACAGCCCTGGCTATAAAACACAGAACCCCCACCTACCTGCTGTTCAGACCTTTTTGTTTGTGAGGGGCAGCCAGTCAGTGGAAAAGTGAGAGGTGAAGAGATAAAGCGGCTTCTTTCAGACAGTGGCTGCACCGAGGAGCTGCACAAAGGCTCAGTATAAGGATTAGTTCAACAATTGCAGTTGTAGCACAAATACAACAAATCCAGTAGACTGAAGCTTCACAGAGACTTTTTCCCCACAGATGATTGACAGTCGCCTGTCAGCACAGGGGAGGGCAGTGAGGAACCTTCCTGCAGACAGAGGCTTTCAGAAAACCAGCACCTACATCGTGCCCTGCTTCCTCTTTGTGGAGGTGAGTATAACTGTTAAAACACATTTTATTCAAAGGAGAATACCTTTCTGCACTGTGGTCCCCTGTTGTGCTCATCAGACTTAACTCACATCGGGACATTTCAGCTTGGTTTGACCTGAACATCATTTGGTAGTTATAACTGAAAGAAATATACAACCTAAATCTAGAGTCTCAAGTTTTAATGTGTTTTGTGCTGTGGAACAAAATGATGTGCTATGTACCAAGCTCAGTAGAAATAAAAAAGGTAGCTGTGTATTTAGCTGTTGTTGGAGATTTTAGAAACTTCTGGGAAGTTGGAGTCACACAGAGCAAACTGATGGACACATAAAAGCACATTTTACAGACCTCTGCTGGTGGATGTCCTCTTTCTGTTCTATCACTCCTACATCTATTTCTTCACTCTTTTCATGTGTTTCTCATGGCAGATTAAGAACAAAATGTGTCAGCTGGGAAAATGCATGAATTGGCGGACCCAGTTTTCAATTCAATGACTCCCAAAAGAAGTGATTGATTTGATTAAACTGTCACAAATGGGTAATTACCCTTCATCCGTGAGTCCATTTAGTGATAACATTCAGCAGGAGGGTGAAGGGATCTCTCACAAAGGCCCTCTCAAATGACCTTTTTGCTCATATGCTCCTACTTTTCCCACAACTCTTCTTCTTTCCCTGTAATCCCTAAATGACCTGGTGAAGCGCTCATGGCTCAAGATGCATTTCCTAATTAATTGGCCTAATTAAGAACGGAAACCCAATTAGCCTGTGCCACTGTTAACATGCTCCAAGCCTGAGGATCCTCAGAGCTACAGCAGAAATAGCAGAATTTGCTGAATTTGCATATTTTTAGCATTAAAAAAGAGTCTTTGCATTTAAATTCAACCTAAAATTTTAATTTCTTACTCTTACATGAGATCAAATATTAATGTTTAAGGTTGGTGAAAGCTGTTGAATCAAATAGTGCCATAGAGAGTTGACTAGAAGCATCAAAAATTGAGGTTTTGCAATAGAAGATAGAGCCTGCAGGAGAGTACTGTATCCTAAAAATGATGTTCCTATACTTAATTATGTTTAGAGAGAAATGTATTTACGGATGGATTACATTTGTTTGTCACATTTCACAAATATGTGTGTAACCAACATACACCATATTGCCAAAAGTATTCGCTGAGTGACGTCCCATTCTTAATCCATAGGGTTTAATATGATGTCAGCCCACCCTTTGCAGCTATAACAGCTTCAACTCTTCTGGGAAGGCTTTCCACAAGGTTTAGGAGTGTGTTTATAGGAATTTTTGACCATTCTTCCAGAAGCACATTTGTGAGGTCAGACACTGATGTTGGACGAGAAGGCCTGGCTCACAGTCTCTGCTCTAATTCATCCCAAAGGTGTTCTATCAGGTTGAGGTCAGGACTCTGTGCAGGCCAGTCAATTTCTTCCACACCAAACTCACTCATCCATGTCTTTATGGACCTTGCTTTGTGCACTGGTGCGCAGTCATGTTGGAACAGGAAGGGGCCA
>VUQI01028886.1:0-12790 GCA_015106735.1 Paratilapia polleni | reverse complement strand
TATGCGTGTTTGTTAAAAATATGTTTTCATTTTATCTGATGGCTCTCCGAGTAGATAAATACAGTTTTTTGTAAATATTATTTTATAGGCTCAGAAGAAGAAAATAAGAGGAAGATCAAAACAATACACCGTGCAGCACAACTTTTGGAATTATTCAGTTAAACTTTTCTTTTTTAGTAACTGGGGGAGTGGGCTTGTAGCAAATGAAGCCACTTTTCCCACAAGGCCTTGCGCTAGAAATACGGAAATGCACCAGGTAAATATCTCTTCCTGAAATGAAAGAGTTTCACCTGTAAAGGTAGCACTTATTATCGACGTATGCCAAGTCGAGAGTTATCTTCTTACATACGTGGTATTTGTTAACCGAGGTACACAACTAAACGTTTCTTCAACGCGTCAAATTTCGGACCTTTTGCGCATGCAAACGGCGATACGTAACCTCTTACACAAGATTTCATTTGGAAAATATGCTTATCTAACATTGCCTCGCTTAAAGAGAACGGACAAGACCTGCTGTAGCATAAATAAGACTTTTCACGAATCTGCGAAAAATACTTTTTAATTCGGGGTACATAAAAACATGTTGTTGAACAAGTAGGAATTTATTTACCAGGTGGTTGTACAAGGTTAATGGAGCTGAAAGTTTATAGAAGGGTGACAAAGTGAAGGAAAACGTGGGCCTTTGAATTGTACATTGAGGAGTTTCGATGGCTCATGTTATTATGACGGGATTTGGGTTCACTTGCCCCACTCAGAGGGAGGGGTCTCTACATATCAATACAAAGCTGTTCTGGTTGTTCATATGATGAAACATTTGTATCAAAGGATGGCAGGGCTCCCATCCACAGGGCAGGAGGGGGTCGCTTGGAGAAAATTACGTGAATCATATACTATGGTCTTCACAGTCATGAAGAGTGGTATTCCTTTTCTTTCAAAAGACTTACAGGGTGTTACCGAATCAACACCAACATCCTTCAGTGCAGCTTTATGCTGGTTTTTCCTTATATTTGTCACCCACCTGCGCCCTTCTTTAGTTTTCTGTCCCCAGAAAACAGTCACCTGTTTTCATTGGCATTTTATGACCCTTTACCAGGAAAAAATGACTTTCACTCCACAAATCTACCATTTTCCTCTTTCTTTATGATAGACTATTTATGCTTGTCACACTCAGCCCAATCTGATCTGGGTCTCACCACCTCTTTCAAACAGGCAGCAGATGCAGCAGGGTGGGCCTTCATCTCCCAGCAGCTCCACCTCCCATTGCTTCCCCCTCGGTGCCCTCAACGCAGCTGCACGTGGAAGTGAGACTTCGGCTGAACCACAGAAACGCGAAGTGAGTGACAGTCAGAAACTGACTGGGGGAAGTCATGAGAGAGAATAATAACTCCCACATGAGGGTTGTAGAGTAGGAAGTGTTGTCAGTGTCACTGCAGCTGTGGATGAGGTAAGGCATGCCACACTGACCCGTGTTTCTGAAGATCATCAGATAGCCAGCTTAGAGCTTTGTGATGCTGAAATTCAACCATTTTATTAGCATCTTTGGTGCAAATAGTGATCATTTGAAGGCATTTCAGTAAATCTAAAAACATTTTAACCACAGGTAGTCTAGGTTTAATATTGACATTTATGGCCTTTTGATCTTCAGATAACCAGATCAGTGGTTACTGTGCAGCTCCCTGCTCCACCTCCTCTCGTCTTTTCATTGAGTTATTTTCGCTGATTTAGCCTGCAGATCTCTCCAGGATGAGGGCCATCGTGATCTTCTATGGATTCTACCTGCTATGCTTTGTCCTGGGCGTGGCCTGCGTGGTGTGCGTGTGCGTGTGGAACAGCCGGTGGCGCGGCGGGTTCGCCTGGGACGGCTCGTCGCTTCAGTTCAACTGGCACCCCGTCCTGATGGTGACGGGTCTGGTGGTGCTGTATGGCAACGGTGAGTGACTTTCCAAAGAAAGCTCATAAGTTTCATTTCTGTTTCTCACTTCTGTTCTTCCTCCTAACAGCCGGGCTGTATCGAGGTAATTACACATCCTAGGCTTGGTATAGATGCAGTGTATAATTTGATGCATCATTTCAGTAGCATGAATGTGAGGTAATGTCTGCAGTGACTGTCTGACCACAGCTGATGAGTTCTGGACATTACAGTGTAGTCATGGCTGCTGTTTACCTTTCTCTGTTCTGTTTCTCTGTCTGGATGCATTAATGCGAAGAGACATTCAGTAAGTTGTAGAAACTTCACTTTTTCGCTAATTGTACCTTTGAGTAGATAATCTGTTTAGATACTGAAGTGTGTATATTAATGGGAAAAAAAAAATCGATATTTTGACAGCAATACATTAAGGAGCTCTTTTGATGTAATACAGTATATCATGGTGCCTTCAGGTGGATGTGGGTAGCAGTTTGACAAACTGAAGTAACAGAAATCACAAATATTCAGGTGTAATATTTGAATTTAAATATTGTTATAAAAATGAAAACAAAAAAACAACTTCACTACACTATAAATGGGATTATCCCAAGCAGAGACCTGCAGCTCTGAAAGATGAAGACACTACAGAAGTGCCCAGAATTGCAGTTCTTCTAGTGGCCAATTGAGGCTGGTTCCAGAACTGAGTCAATCCCCACAGACTGCTTCTTTTGGCTGCTTCATGGTCGCCACAGCCACTCAATCCCTATAGACTCCCCTGTTAAAATGCCCAACTTTACAGCAGACATAAACATGTTTACAGCCTGGTACAAAAGACGGTTCTCATTAGCAGCTGCTGCTAGCAGTCTACCAATCTTCATGAACACTACTTGGAGTCACTGAACTCTAGTGTTTGTGCTGTTGGTGCCTTTTTGGGGTATTTTTAATGGGATTATCTGACAAATAATACACTATATGGACAAATGCATCGGGCCACACCTCTTAATCTTTGAATTCAGCTGTTTTCAGTCCCATTGCCACAGGTATATAAAATCAAACAGCTAGCCATGCAGTCTGCCTTTACAAACATTTTTGAAAGAATGGGTCATTCTAAAGAGTTCACTTCATTCAAATGTGGTACTGTAATAGGATGAAATTGATTCCCTGCTAGATATTCCACCATCTACAGTAAGTGATTTAAGCATTTAGGAACCACAGCAGCTCAGTCACGAATTGTCAGACCATGTGAAGTTACACAGCAGGATTCGTGAATGCGTAAAAAGTGCCAACGCTCTGCTGGCTCATAAACTGCAGAGCTCCAAACCTCCTGTGGCATTAACATCAGCACAACTGCTTGCCGGGAGCTTCATGGCATGGGGCTGTGCAGCTCCTGTGGGTGCAATGTGTCGGTGGCCCAATACTTTTGTCCATAGAGTGTATGCCCTGCTATTTGGTACAACCCGTCCAAAATGTTTATGCTTCAGTTTTGATGAGTGGCATTCTAGTAATTTATTAGTTTGCTGTTGTACTAATTAGCAGGTATTTGTGTGTGTGTGTGTGTGTGATGCACCTGTACAGTTATGAATGCATGAGGAGAGTTTAGCAGTATGGGAAAGCAGAAGTGACATAAAGAATGGTTGGGAACAACTGGTTAAGAGCTGTGGTAGGGTGGTTGGGATTGTTTTCACCTTGTGAGTCTATAAATTGCACTCATGAAACTTGTGCATGTATATGTGTGTTTGTGTAGTTGAGATCAACATGATGGGCGTGGTCTGAGAATGAATTTGTGTTGCAGCTGGCTTGATGCTAAGTGCAAGATGGTCTCTAGTTTAAAATGTATATTAAATGTGTAAACATACTGTCTGACAGTACAGTGTGTAAGTATATGAATGCTGTCAAAGAGCTTCACAACTTTTAAACCACATGCTAAAGAGCCAAAGTCGCTTCTTTTAGTTGGAATACTTTGTTTAATCTGTAGATGTAGCCACGGTAATGTCACTTACTGGTTTGAGAAGTAGCTTTATGGCCATTGCTATCTTGATTTTCTGGAGCTCGAAGGGACCATATTTAGATGAAAGGGTGGAGTGCTAATGTTAGCAAGCTCGGTTGCTGCATCCATAGCAGGCGTGGGTGCATCGCTCACACCTGATAATCAGAGCTAAGTAACAGAGTAATAATAATGTAGAATTTCACTCACCAAAACAGAGGCACAAACCTCTTAGACTGTCTGTACTTCAAAGAAGAACATATTATTTGTCAGATAATTCTATTAAAAATGCCCCAAAAGACACCAGTGCAGTCCAGAGATCCATTTCAGTGACTCCTTTTAGAGGAGGTGAGGCCTAGAAAACAGCTTTTGGCTAAAACTGCCTGTGTTGGCAGTACTCCCTTTACCTCCCCGAAGGCCCACGAGATGATGCTTCTGGTGCACTAGCATTACACAACGGCATGATTTGATGTGATCATCACATTTAATTAAGCTGACCATCTTCACTCATTTTGTGTCTTCCCTGCAGGAGCTGTGTTGTACCGTATCCCTCTGACCTGGGGTCAGAATAAACTCCCATGGAAGCTCCTTCATGCGGCACTGATGCTCCTCGCCCTGGTGCTGTCAATCGTGGGGCTCTGTGCTGTGTTTGACTTCCACAACGCCAAACACACGGCCAACCTCTACTCCTTACACAGCTGGATCGGAATCGCAGCTACAGCTCTTTTCGCAATGCAGGTACCCAACTTTTAATGCTGAATCGTTTTATGTTTTTAGGAAAATGCAACAAGGTGAACATGTTTTTTTTTCTGTTATGTGCCTGTGTGTGTCTGTGGCTGTCCATGTCTTTGTGGATGCAGTGGGTGGCGGGTATGGCTGGCTTCCTCCTGCCCTGCTCCCCCATATCACTACGTAAACTCCTGAAACCCATTCACGTGTGGATGGGAGGCAGCATACTGACACTCAGTATTGCTGCTTGTATCTCTGGCATCAATGAGAAACTCTTCTTTGTTCTGTGAGTGCAAGTTTTCTGGGTTACTTTTGATTAATTCTGTCATTTGAGGAAAAAAAAACTTTAATCTTATTCCCCTTAAAATGTCTGTCCACAGGAAAGAAACCACCAATGGATCTCAGCCATACTCTGCCCTTCCACCTGAGGCTTTGTTGGGAAATTCATTAGGGGTTTTGATTGTAGCCTTTGGCTTGGTTGTCCTCAAGATTTTGTCCACCCCAGAATGGCAAAGACCAGACTCCAGGCCTGAGGATATGGCCTACACGGTGAGAATATCAGCGTGGCTGATATGTAATGAAAGAGATAAGAGGATTGAATTTAATAACGCATTCTCATAAAAAAAAAAAAAAAAAATCCTTATCTACTTCATTTCACAGCCTTTGCTTCAAGATGAAAATGAATGAAGGGGAACTTCAGAACTGCTCACTGAATCACTGAAAAAAATCAGCTCAGCCGTCACAGATCACAAGTGGCCAGAAAATACCTGTTCTGAGTGTAGAAGCAGCTGTCTGGAGTGTGTGAGCATAATCTGTTGGTTTTAGTTGTAAATATTTATTTGAATTAATATTTAAGATTGCCTTTCCTGCCAAAGAATAAAGAATGTTTTTCATCAAAGCTGTGACATGTTCCTCTTTTACACTGCTTCTATGGTGCACCACAGCTTTTACATCCTGCAGTAAAGTTATCACATATTTGAGGCTGTTGAAGGCTGTGGCAGTGTAATGTAGGATTCAGTTACTGTTGTTCACTGATGGGGATGCTGAGCCTATCAAGATGTTGATTATTAAGTGTGAAGTTGGCTGTAATAGCCTTTTATCATTTTGAGATCAGCTTTTAATGTAGGAAAATTTTATTTAAATGTCCGTTTCAATCTCATAAATGAGCTCTGGACAAAAAGAATCATTAAGAATGTTTAGAGTCTCTGACTGATTATAGTGTACTGTACACCTGATATACACGTGAAACATCAAGGTTATGCAAAAGGATGTTAGCACTAAAATTATCATTAAAAATGCATTACTGGTTTCCGGGCTATTTTGTTTGATGGAACTGTTGGATGGATTTCCATGAAATATGCAGATATTCGGAGTTCCTGGATGATGTAATGACCTTGATGATCTCCACGTGTCCTCTAGCGTCTCCAGTGGCAACGTTTTTAGTGACAACTACTGGATCGATGACATGCACTTGTGCCCCACTGTCATCAGAAGAAGATGACAGTAATTTCTTTTTATCAGCATGACTCTGTTCTGGGACTTCTCTGTCGTTCCGTACGCATACAAGGAAAGCCGAAAGTGGGAAGAGCAGCAGCAAGACCGTCGGAACAGAGCAGGAACCACTGACAACAGATGTGACACTGATGAGGTTACCACCCCGGTGGAGGTGGGTTGCAAAGCGGCTTGCACATGCACAGCAACTGTGGGCAGGCCAATGCAACTTAAATAACCCACAATATGTTGTTTGTTACCCATTGAATGCACAGAAGGGTATCAGCTGAGCCCTTAAATGATGCTGGGGTGGAAGTTGTGTTGCAAAGGAGCTTGCAGATGTGCAGCAACTATTGTCAGGCTAATGCAGCTTAAATAGCATGCCCTATATAAGCCTTATGGTTTTTTCATGCTTTTGCGTCGATCCTAGGTGAGCCAACACATGGCTTGGCAGATCATCTTCTACAAGTTGTAGCTGTTTACTGTCACCAGGGAGACAGTGTTATAAACAAGGAAGCTGTGGGCTACTTTTTTTTTTTTTTTGTGCTGTTGTTGGTCCTTCAGCCAGCTGCAGAGAAGCATCATCTATGCTGAGCTGTGTACTGTTGGTTTTCTGGAGGACTGCACGCAAGCATGTTGAGCACATACCCCTCTGTATAGACAAATACATACACCAATGGACACAAAGGCTGTACCCTTTAGAAGGATATCAGCTGAGCCAGCAGCTGATGTGGACTGACAACTTGGCATAAGCTGATGTGCTCAGTCTAGGTCAAAATGCCTAATGCATTGTCTAATACTTGACCATCATCTAATAACATACAGCTTTGGTTGATGGCAAGTGCCAATTACCAAATATCAACCATTGGTATAAACACGTATCCCTGGGAAACACTGCCATGTGAATGCTGATGTGAACATCAAGGTCAGAGCAAAGCATGGCTGTAGACTCAGGTGTACTTCTGTGCTTTATTTTCTTTTTCCAGACATTTAAACTGAGCTGGTGATAGACTATTAGCTCTGTTGTCTGATCCAACCTACTGTACCCAAACTTTAACTAACCCAAACACTAAGCACCAATCACAGCAGAGTGTCCTTCCCACTGCAACTGTCTAGCTGATCCAATCTTCCGTTGGCCTTTCATCTCTGGCTATATTGTGGTAAGTGGTCACGTTATGTAAGGAAAAGATAACAGAGCAAGTTTTTGTTTGCTGATGAATGCCTGGAGATTGATAAAACACTACTCAAGCTTCACTTACATTCTACCACTGTCAGGAACAAAATCTCCAGCGTTTTAATTGTCTCACTGTCATGTATGGCAATGGCAGCAACATGCATTTGTTCTGGATTGGATTTTCAATTGCACTGCAAAATCTCTCACCAGTTTTGAAGTTCGTGTTTTCATCCCTTACGGTTGTATTTTATGTATTTGGAACAAACAGCTGCAGAGAAGTACCTAAATGATTTAAAGTCCACATGAGTGGATCTGACAAAATTGCTCCCGTTAGATTTGGGGCCATCTGCTCAAAGGATTTCAGCAGAAACCATGGAAACGGCTTCAATCTTGCCCAAAACTACAATGAAAGCAAGCAATCTGTCCGTCCCGCTTACCCTGTGGTTTCAACAGAAACTATTTTTGACTTACTAGTTCATACTTCTTTTTTTTAACTTTATGGTTGCCCAAGGTTTATTGTGGATAGCACCATGCCAACTTGTGTTGACACTAAAACAATCATACAGCTGATATCCTTTTTAAGACCCTGTATAGTCTATTGTTTCCATGAATTTTACAGCGTGATGTAATCCGCTCCAAAGCCAAAATACGACTTAACGGAGCATGAACACAAACCAGAGCCAGAGTTTCGCCTCCAAGTTCGACCTTCATAACAGATTATAGCTGAAAATCTTTGTTCATCAAAGGTATAAAATACAGAAGTAGAGAAAAACCCAGAGGAAGTCTGCTGTGAATGTGTACTCAACATAGTGTAGTGAGAGTCAAACTAATAAGAAAAACAGAACTTCCAGACAATGTAATCTTACAGGTCTAATTTTAGCTAGGAAAATGGGCTTAAAATAAAATGCACTTATTGGAGAACCAGAACAGCTATGGCTACACGCTTAACTTTAAGCCTTAAGCCTATACCAGGTGGTCAATAGCTCTGCTGTAAAGTTGGGCATTTTAACATGCAGTCTGTGGGGATGGACTTGCTTTTGGAGTCAAATTAAAGTGTAAAAAGGGAAGTTTGGGCACTTCTGCATTGGTTTCATATATCATGCCTAAAATGTTGCAGCTTGGGCAATTCTAGAATCAACATTACTGATAAATTGCTTACTTGTTTTTTTGTTAAGTGTTAAGTGAGAATGCCATTGCAGTGTGTCTAGCTAGAGCCAAAAGGCAAAAAGGAATCAGCTAGGCTGGCTTGGATTAAGGTTAAATAAAATATGTCTACCAGCACCAATTAAACACTGTCTCCGGCTCTGTCTTGTTTGGTTAATCTGTGCAAAAACTGGGATGTCTGCAGCCCTCCTAGAAGCTTTTTCAGCTGCATTTACAGTGGCACTCACAGCTAAATGCTATTATCAGCAAGCTAACATGATTAAGAATATTTACAACCCAAATGGGAGCTGTCAGCATTCATGTGCTGCTCACTCTCATTACTGAGATGCATTCAACTAACAAAAGACAAAAACAGTGGCTACATTTCAGAATGTCACAGCTCTTCCTTACAGTGCCTTGCAAAAGTAGTCATACCACTTGAACCTTTCCACATGCTGTCACGTTACAACCACAAAGTTAAAAGTATTTTATTGGGATTTTTTGTGATAGACCAACACAAAGTAGCACCTAACTGTGAAGTGGAAGGATACATGGTGTTCAAAGTTTTTTAGAAATTAAAAATATGAAAAGTGTGGCGTGCATTAATATTCAGCCCCCCTGAGTCAATACTTTGTCGAACCACCTTTCGCTGCAATTACAGTTGCAAGTCTTTTGGGGTATGTCTACCAGCTTTGCACATTTAGAGACTGCAATTTTTTCAGCATTCTTCTTTGCAAAATAGCTCCAGTTCTGTCAGATTAGGTGGAGAGCATCTGTGAACAGCAGTTTTCAAGTCTTGCCACAGATTCTCAACAGGATTTAGGTCTGGACTTTGACTGGGCCATTCTAACACATGTTGGTCTATCACATAAAATCCCTATAAAATACATTTCAGTTTGTGGTTGTAATGTTGCAAAATGTGGAAAAGTTCAAGGGGTATGAATGCAAGCCACTGTCTGTTTTAGCACCAAGTTCATATCCATGTCTAAGAAGACATCTGGGCCAAGACTTTCTGTTTTAGAAAAGCCAGCCGATGGTTTCAAGACTGCATTTCGGTGATTGTATTCCCTCTTTGCTCTTCATATGTAGGCCTCTATTTACCTGCATGCAGTCACATCGACTCAAATATGATCTGTCAGTAATAGTACAAATGAAAACCAGAAAGCTGCTTTTCCTTGATTCCTCATAATCATATGCAGATAGCTGTTTGTAGTGTTTCACAAGCTCCTGGCTGTAGCTTCATAGTTACAGTCCCGAGAGTACTGATCTTTATCAGTCTGAATCTCAGCAAGAAAGTGAATAAGTGTGTATCATCTCACCTATCTCATATTTAGTGTATTTTTTTTTCTTCTATAGTCTTATTCAGGGTAACATGGGACTGGGTTTACTTGAGTCTACAGTGGGTGAAGGACATCCTTTTTCCAACACATTCCTGCTCTCAGCTTGCCACATATCCCTTTGAACAGTATGCCATCTCATCTCACTTTAACGCACTGAGTTACCCTTTGTCATAATTTTCTGTTGTGCAGGCTACTCCTCTAAGATATCATTTTGTTGGAGGAGGAAAAATAAAGAATGACAAAATATAATAGAAGGATGCAGGTAAGGTGGCATAATCACACATTTACCCGCCAATGTCATTTTCCTAACTTTTTGGTTAGCTTTAGGAAATAGGCCCTTAAAAATGTCACCCACACATCACAAGGCAAACCTCCTCCTTCTGCAACAAACCTTGGTTACCTTGGTTTTGCATCCAGCCACAGAGACCAGCAGAGCATGTTTACCTACATGCTTTGTCATGATGACAAATTCAGATATTGAGGGACTTTTACTGAACTCTACCTGGCATGTTAAAAATGACGCTAAAGGGCTACAAATCTGGTGCCTATAAGTCCTGACCTAGAATCATATGTGACAAGTTGAGAGTGAAAATGTGTTGCTTTGTCTGTTCGATGTAAAGGGATCACCAGCTCCTCACCATATGTTCACCTTGACTAAAATTGTGGCAATCAAGGATTTATCATGAGCTCCATGACAACTCCCTCACACAAAAATGAAAGGATGGAAGACGAAGTAAGTTCATGTCACACACATCACAATCAGTAACTGCTTGATGTGCTGTCTTTTTCTTAAAAAGTGACAGTGTAGCGACAGTCTACAATGATGCATCAGTGGCTGAGAGTGAAAGCAGTGGAACACATGATCATCAGATGACACTCCTCCACACTGAAAGCTACAAATGGCAAGAAACCTGCATTATCAAAGGCATGGCAAGTGTTACACATCACACAAGTAAGGCAAAGAGTCTCTTGTCTTTCATCTGAAAAAAAGTCTTATGAGTGAAGTGACTTCAGGACATTTCACACAGAATTTTTTCCTGTTTAAAAAACATGATGCATGCTGTCTAAGCAGCACTGCAGAGTCACTAATGAGCACTCCGGTTTATGTTGTGTGGAAAAAATCCTGTAAAAAGACAGTGACGCAACTCTTCAAAGACTAACACTTCCAGGTGTACCAAAGTGCACCGAATGAGGAAGAGATTAGTACTCACCATCACTGTTCAAAGAAAGTAACAAATATATAGAAAAAAAAACTATTATTACAGCAAAATGTTTTCAAAATTAGACAGTGGAGTTATTACCCCCACACCAGATGCACATTTTTCCTTCCATTTTGAAGTACAGCACATCTCTGTGCCTCGTTTAGCTAAAATGAGATAGAAGGCACTCCAGTTAAATCATCATGTTCCAGCAAAAAGCACTTGAAAATCCAACATGGCATTTAATATGCTGTATTGCTGAGGGAGCAATAGTCAGTTTTAATTGCAAGAAATGATATTCCGACTTGGCAGACTTGTGAAACTCTAAGTGTAGTACACTACAGTTAGTGTCACCAACATTACTTTGATGTAAAATCAAGTCATGACACAGCATGCTTTCTGACATATTTTTTATAATATTTGTGAAATGCGAAAATGGCAATTTGATGAGGTTAAAAGGACACGGAAAGTAACTTTACTGTTAACATTTCTTGTTTTAAAGTGAGGTGGGCAAACAGCTACATTTCCAAAGTATTCATCCATCCATTTTCTTCCGCTTATCCTCTTCAGGGTCGCGGGTGGGGGGGCTGGAGCCTATCCCAGCTACCATAGGGCGAGAGGAAGGGTACACCCTGGACAGGTCACCAGTCTGTCACAGGGCTAACACAGAGAGACAGACAACCATTCACACCTACGGCCAATTAAGAATCACCAATTAACCTAACCCCACTAACTGCATGTCTTTGGACTGTGGGAGGAAGCCGGAGTACCCGGAGAGAACCCACGCACACACGGGGAGAACATGCAGACTCCACACAGAAAGGCCCCGGCCAGATGGTGGATTCGAACTCAGGACCTTCTTGCTGTGAGGCAACAGTGCTAACCACCACACGTGCTGCCCAAAAAAAAAAAACAAAGCTACAAAAAAAAGAAAGAAAAAAAATGGCCAGCCCCTCCCTGTAGACCTCCATCACAAAACAAACTGCCAGAGTCAAAGACAGAGAGAGTGCTGGGGAGAGGAGCACAGTGCGTTGTGATTAGAGGGGCTGGTTGGCTGTCAGCTTAAACCCATACAATCTATAACCCTTGGTCTATGCACACTGTAGTTTCCTATAAAATATCAATTGGTTTTATTTGCAAACTCACTGTTTGACAAAAATTAACAAGACAACAACTTAGTGTATCTTATTAACTTAGAACTTCTTTTGTGCGTTCTATACTTAAACTATTTAAGTATAGAACACACAAAGTACCATTTAATATAAGCATGTACATGAAAATAGAATTTCTTACCATTTTTGACACATTTGGACAAACATTTTTTCCTCTTTGAAACAGTGGCTACAGATAAATGTGATATACAGTGGTGTGAAGAAGTGTTTGCCCCCTCCCTGATTTCTTATTTTTTTGCATGTTTGTCACACTTAAATGTTTCAGATCATCAAACGAATTTTAATATTAGACAAAGATAACACAAGTAAACACAAAATGTACTGTGTGAAAAAGTGACCCCCCCGTTTAAACATAAATTAACTGTGGTTGATCACATCTTTGGAAAGCTGAGTTCAATTTTTCTAGCCACACCTGTTCTCAATCAAGAAATCACTTAAATAGGACCTGCCTGACAAAGTGAAGTAGACCAAAAGATCCTCAAAAGCTAGACATCATGCTGCGATCCAAAGAAATTCAGGAACAAATGAGAAACAAAGTAATTGAGATCTATCAGTCTGGAAAAGGTTATAAAGCCATTTCTAAAGCTTTGGGCCTCCAGGAACCACAGTGAGAGCCATTATCCACAAATGGCAAAAACATGGAACGGTGGTG
>VUQI01028883.1:0-14464 GCA_015106735.1 Paratilapia polleni | reverse complement strand
AATCTGGGAAAAAAAAAAAAAAAAAAACAACAGCGCAAAAGATAAAGAAGACACTGCAGAATGTGGACGTGACACCTACTGGTTATTGACAAGGTTGAAGGTCACTAATTGAATGAGCCAAGACCAAAAAAGTTACGTTAATATTAAAACATGCTTAATTTTATTGAAACATCCAGTTGAGAAAAATAGAGAGAAAAAATAACTGTTGACTAGAGATTCAAACCTGCAACCAGCTCATTTTTACCAAGATTTTTAAACTCCAAAAGAAGTGGAGGTTTCCTTTTGTATTTTGAAAGCAGTGAATAGAGACAGCAAATACATAAGACAGCTCCAAGAGAGCTAGAGTGGAGGTCATTTTCATCCAGCTATATCCAATTGGCATTCTCAGTCAGTTGGAATCCATTCCCTTAACATCAGCTTCAGCATACATCAAAGTGCAGCATGTACACACATGCTAACACTATTTCTAATGGAAACATTGTCGGACTGTGTGTATGTGAATGATTTTGTGTTGGGGACACCATTTGTACTGGTTTTGTTGTCAGCTAGGGAAATAAGCATTTTCATCATGTTGTTGTCCCATTATGTTTTAAAATGATATCAGGATGTCATTAAGAGCCGACCTATTCTATTCTGTTCTATTGCATTCAATCCCCCGACATCGGAGATTGATGGTACAAACATTCCATCACATCTCTCCCAAATCCAAATTACACTTCAGGTAAAGCAAAGGCAATGGGGTCAGCTTGTAATCTGCTAAAGCGTAATCACTCTCATGCATAATAGAATGGTCTTACGGTGTAATCATAATGCAGACATGGAGATAGCTAGTTGCGTGGGCAATCAGTTATTTGCCGAAGACATTTCCATTTGACGTTTCAGTCATCTAACCTGATGCTTTTATCCAGACCTACTTACAGTAAGGACACAGACTAAAAACAAATAAAAAAAAAAATACAATTTTTTAAAAAAAAAAAAAAAAAAACCCAGCACCTTTATTAATTTGTTCAGTGCTGGTGGAAGAGGCAATTGCTTACAATAGCTTAAACAGTATGGTTTGGGAATTATTTTCAGACAAACTTTCTCAATCAGCAGTGCCAGAAAGAATTTTAAGAACAACTGTCAACGAAAGTCTTTGCCTGGATAAACAAATATTTGTAAACATTTGTTTAAACATCAGCGTAATTTATCTCCAACATATTTTATTTCCAAAAACATTAAAAAGAACCCTGACAGAGATAAAATGTCCCACAAAATGCCAGGAAATATCCCTGTAAAATGCTATAATGAAATTCAAGAAATACAAGTGCATTCAATAACATATCAGAAGATTAAATTAAATTCAACAATTGAATGTAATGATTAATCATGTTTTACATCACTGATAGATGATGATTAAAAGAAAATAAAAACTTTTAGCCAATAAAATGCAGGCTCAGGCTCAACTACTTTTTCCCTTACTAGCCACAAAGAATTTCTTGTAAACTAGAAGTTGAACACAATAATTTGTGAAAAACTCACTTGGCTGAGGGAATCTATCATAGGTCTTATTTTCCTTCCTGTAAGCCCACCTTTTGCCCAAAATATCTCCAGGAGTTTTGTAGTGTAAGCATCCAATTTGGATAAGAAGGTCAACTCCAGAGGGGCTGTCATTATCATTCTGAACTCTTCTTTGATCTAAAACAAAAGACCAAAAAAACAAAACAAAACAATAACAAAAAGCATAATCAAGACAACCATCCTTGTTAAAACAATAAATACAATAGCCTTTCCTGTTTAATGCAATGCTGTTAAATAACATCACAAACTACAGCCTTCAAAAGCAATTATTAAAAAGTTTCAACAAAATATGAAAGAACTCAATTAGCTGCTACATTATGAAGTCCACTTGAGTCAAATTATTGGTTTGTCCAACTGTTTTGCATTTTGGATTTAAAATGTAGCTAAATGTATTTGAATAATCTGCAGTCTCCACACGTATACACACAAAATAATCCATTTATCAGGTAAACAAGGCCACTGGAACAAGGCCCTCAAGGTCATGTAGAGCATTCAGAGGATAACCAATGTTACACAAAAATGATCAAGTTTTTCAGACATTGCACACAACACACAGTTTTTTCACATCACAGCAGTGAGTTTGACTTTGACTAGATACAGCCATCTGAACATGCATTATATGCTGGTCTTTAGCCTTACAGAGAATAGCCATATAAATAGATGTCAGTGTTGATTGTAACTGTGCTGGAATGTTTCCCAAAATCCACAGCGCAGACTTTGTGCATTTTTGGGACGTGCCAAGAGAATTAGACCAAAAGTCATCATTGTACAGAATGTGAGCAACTCTTCTTCCTCTACAGAGAAAAAAAAAAAATCATTGCTCCGCTAATGAGATGAAATGTATGGTCCTGTGAAA
Source organism: Paratilapia polleni (assembly GCA_015106735.1). Lineage (NCBI taxonomy): Eukaryota > Metazoa > Chordata > Actinopteri > Cichliformes > Cichlidae > Paratilapia > Paratilapia polleni. Next base: position 12,048 of record VUQI01028883.1, on the reverse strand, counting down.
CATTTTCTTTCACATCTGAATACATTCTGTTCAGTGCTTGTTATTTATGACTGTTTTATCAAGTATGTGCTCTTCTGGTTCTGGTTCAACAACTAAAATCTTCATGAATTCTCTTCTCTTGTATGAAGTAGTGAAAGGTCCATCTGTCCCCAAAGCTGTACTTATAGGGTGTAAAACACAAAGATTTTTCACTAAATATGAGATGATGGCTGAATCCAGATCAGCTGTGACTTTTAAAAGTAGAGTCAATTAGAGCCCAACTGATATAGGATTTAAAAGACCGATACAGATATTTGGTGATTTAAAAATCAAAAAGTGGATTTTTTTTTTTTTTATGAGTTTTAAGATAATATGACAGTGGTGTTTAAAAATAATCTTGTTTTATTGCCACAACAAGTTGAGGATTACTCGTTTATGCTCTGCCTGACTTTGCTTGGATCAGCTAGTTGTCGTGTCTGTGGCATTCCAAACATGTGTCCAGCTTGAAAAAGAGGTGGCCAAACTTCTCATTTATATCTTCAGATGACCTCTGTGGGTGCTCAACCAAACATTCAGAGTCATCCTCCATATAAGTCTCATCCTGAGCAATAATGGGCTGTCTTCTTACCAGACATAAGTTTTAAAGTCCTCAGGGGAATGTGAAGTGTGTTTCCTGTGTCTGTGAGTAACAAAAGTGGAATAAATGTTTGTGCTGAAATTGCAGTTTTTGGGCACACATGCAACTACTTCAGACCTCTTTAGGTGGCTGCTAAGATGCTCAAACTCTCAATTCAAAAACCTGGTTGTGGCCACCATGTTCACTACCAAGACTGTAGTGTTTTAACAATACCAAGTACCAAAAAAACAAAAAAAAAAAAAAAAAAAAAAAAAAGAGAGTTTTTTTTTTGATACAATACCAAAATACATTTCTGACAATAAAAAAAGGAAAAAAAAATTGGAAATGAAACATTTTTGTCAGAAATGTATTTTGGTATCAATGGAATGTTTTTTTCTGCAAAAATCCCAAAGTAAATTGATGATATTGATGTGTGTTGAAGTAAGCTGAGCTTTACACCTCTGCAGTCTCAAAAATAACATCACCAAGCCTATGTTCCAATACCATGTCATCAATATAGCAATCAAAAATCCAGTGTATAGAGATAAACTGCCTTCACCCTATATCCCACAAATCCTAGGCCAATTTTTCATATTAAGGTAATAATCAACAACAAGCCAGTAAGCAAGCCTCAAAGACCCACTGCTCTTGTACACATTAAACCCACCTTGTCTCAATCCACTAATGTGACTGTCACTCCTTGCAATTTAAAACTTGTGCTTCTTAATGTTAAATCTTTAGCAAATAAGACATTTATTATTGACATTATTAATAGTGATAAATTGGATTTTATGCTGGATAAAGAGTCATAATATATCCTACCATTCTTACACAGATGATACACAATTGTACTTATCATGTACAATTGTACAAATTAATAAGTTGCATTGATGACATTAACTGCTGGATGTCTAGAAACTTTTATAACTGAACTGAGACAAGACGGAAATATTTGTTGTTGGACCAAAAAGTCAGAGACAGAAAATTTGTCTATATTTATCATCCCTTTCTCTGAAACACAGTGAGCCAGTTAGGAATCCAAGTTACCCTCAGTGTATCCATTGGAGTATGTGTGTGTGTGATTGTTAGCTAAAAAGCGCTTAGGTATAGATAAGAGCTGTATGAATGTGTGTGTGACTGGGTGAATGAGACTTGTAGTAGGAAAGTGCTTTGAGTGCTCAAATTGAATAGAAAAGCATAATATAAGTACCAGTCCATTTACAGTTTACCACAAAAATAGATCAAAAGTTAGATTCTCAAACTGAGTCTGAGAAATTGGTTTATGCATTCATATTTACAGGATTATCCAAATTATCAGTAGGATGACTTCAACTTGTTCAGAATACAGCAGCCAGAGTCCTACATGTACGTGGAAATTGAACATATCAGTATTGAAGTCACTTCATTGGCTCGGAGTTTATTACAGAATTACATTTAAAATCCTTCTATAAAATTGCCATAGATTAAAATCTGGCCTGGTAAGAGGACATAGCTGCAGTATTTATATTTTGTAGTGGTGAAACTCTTAGGCAGCAACATGGATGCTTTTCTTCAAAGCTTGATGGAGGGTGTTCCTGACGTTTTCGGGTGGTATCATCATAGCAATAATAACCAAAGTTCAACCCTAACCATCATTGTCCTTGGTGAGTATAAAGAAGCCATGAGGAACATTTACATAAATGTGACCTGTGTATGAATGACAAAGTGCTACATATTTAACAGCTTAATAAAGCCAACAATGTTATGTATCTTGTGCAGGGTTTCTCCTGGCTCAGAATGACTTTGCGTGTGTTATCTTGTTTGACAGAAATCTACACATTTTTTTGTTATTGCCATTTCATAAACTGAAATATGTGCCATAATTGCATGAAACCCCAAAATGTTATTTTGCCTTTTTTTGGTTGCTCTGGCTAAAAACTATTTCTCTGTTCAGGAAATGGCTTGCTATGTTTGAAAGGGAGCCATCAGTACTAAAAGACCTATAGTTCATGCATACTTTGCTTTTCTTTGCCTTTGCTTGTCTTTTCTGTACCCTGTGTGTAAATGTCAATGAATATGTGTTGTTAAGATCCAGTTTTTTTATGTGTATGTCAACAACTGGCTGTGTCTGTATGTCTGTGTCACACTCTACTCTAGAGCCATCACTGTCAGATAATTGCAACCCTCAGACTGATTTCTACTTGTTTGATTTCAGTATAGCTGCTCTTTGACATCAAGGGCTTCCATATGAGTAAGTGGAGAAAGAGTGGTGGAGAAGGGCAAAAGGAGTCAAGAAAAAAACTAAAGAGCAAATCATCTTGATTGCGTGTCTGTCCTCTTTCAGTCATCTTCTGCATTATAAGAATAAACAAGAGAATGCATCACAGCTTATTTTTTTGAGAGGGTTAGTTATACTGGAAAACTTCTAATATAATCAAGAACTCCCACTCTTGGAACTCTCATTTTTAAAGAATGCGCTGGTGAGATAGTCCATGAATTAATGGGGCTGTAGCCACAAAATGAAAATTCTGTGGTGTAAACATTTTTTCCTGGTAATTTCCATCATATTTTTGATAGAAAATAAGATTGAAGATGACTATTAAGGACTTGTACCATGTATCAATGTACCATGAGCCACTTTATGGCATCCACCATTTAGATTTGCATGAAGCAACCAACAGCAAAGATCTAGTCACGTTTGACCACCACAACCAGCTGCGTCGTATAAGTTTCTGTTGAACTATTTTATTGGCTAAAATTGCTTCGCTGTAAGAAAACCAAAAAAGACACAAGTGCTGTCCTATTCTAATTTGGACATATTATCAATACTGCATTTGTAAAAACTAAAACTAAATGTGGGCTTTTTTGTTTAGAAGCAGGTGTAAATAATTATTTTAGTTATTTAGTTTCATTCAGTCCTATTCCATGTTGACTAGCTCACAAATACTGCATGCAGCTCGCAAACAGTCTGAGCAGGGGTTGTCTGTGAGGTGCGTGCATTGGGAATAATAGGAAGGGGAATGGCTATCCTACCAGATACATGCCACAAGCTTGATTTTTTTGATATCTGTGTATATGTAACAAACACACTGTGCAGATTCATTTTAAGTTAGTGACTAAAATAAACCAATGTTCAAGTTTTTTTTGTTTGTTTTTTTGTTTTCACTTGCTCTAAAGCTATATACTGCTTGATTGAGGCTGTGATAATTGTTAGAATGTGTACTTAGTACAGTTAAACTTGATAGGAAGTGTTGTCTGTTGACTCAGTTTGATATACACATAATACAGAGGTGTTGAAATAGTTCAAGTTTTTGCACAGTGCAGTATTAATTCTTAACAATGAACACGACAAACATGGTTTTAGTAGTTTCAGTTACCAACTAATTAAGAATGCAGTCACAGTATTTAAAAGCTTTTATTTTCCCAGAATCAACTCTCGGTGAACTTGGGGGTCTCTGTTTAAAAGGCTCCCCACAGAAGTCACAGAGTTAGTTTCCCTTCCTCAAACCCAGTCATTTGGTCAGCCTATTGCCTTAGTGGCCAGGCACTCTGCTTTATAATCAATTTCTGTTTTCTTTCTGGTGATCAAATTCCCAGTTATTTTTCTTTTAGTCTTACGGTCAGTTTGCTGCCTCTGTCTTTCCATTTAACATTCGTTTTCCATCCAGCTGATTGGTTAGTGGTCTCCTGGGACTCCAGTCTTTTAATTTCAAGTCATCCCTTCCCCATAGAATTGCAAAAGAATTTCATTAGTGGATCAAGTTCATTTCAGTTGGTTCACTGATTCAACCTCCAATATTTAGTCTGACTGTAATCATAGCACAGACAATATAAAACCCTTTCAAAGGTTAGTCATAAGATCATAACCATCAAAAACAGCTGTTCATTCAGATTAACCAAACTTGTGCTGGGACTACAAATGTTTATCATATTCAGAGAGAGCAGAAATTTCCTGTTAAAAAATAGTCTATGAACTGGTTTTTCCCTCTTGTTTTTCTCTGCTGTTTCTTTTCATGTGGGTGTTGGAGGAAATCAAAGCTAAGTGCTCTACTCCCTACACAGTGATCAGTGTTTTCATGGAGACCCTCTTTGATGCCGTAATGAGACCAGTGTGCTAGGTTATTATTATCCAGAGAGACAGCGAGTGGAGAAAAGACGAATGGACAGAGAGAGGAAGAGAGGGGGTGGAAGTGAAAACAAGTCAGTGGGTGGTATGTTTGGAAGTGTCTGAACTTTGGAGCACTTTGACTCATTTGAGAAGATGAACAGAATGCAGTTTTAATGGGTAATCATGTAGTAGAGACTTGATGAAAGTCGGTCCAGTTTCAGTGAGGTTGCATAATTACAAAGAACATCTTATACAAAGTTTGTCCAAATTGACCAGTGCTGGTTTTGATTAGGTAATTAGGGAAATTTGATTAAGTGGCTGATACAGATTATTGGCAATCAAGGAGACAGATAACTGATGTTTGGATTATTGGTTTCCAGTACAGATTTGCAGTAACAAAACAAATCAAACCTTAGTGTCAAATTTAGAATTAAAAAAAGTTTTACTTCAGTCATTTAAATGTTATATATTTAAAACATTTTATGGCAGGAAAACTGATTCAAAACTACGATTATTCATTCCTAATGCATTTTATATCTAAATGAGTACATACTGTCATAATGGTTATGTCATCATTATTTGTCCTTGCATATGTGACATTGCATGAGAAAAGCCAGATATGCAGAGCAAGAATCCCACCTATGTATAAAAGCAGCCAAGCAATCAAAAATAACCGAACTTTCCAATATTTCCAATGTTTGTTGTCTTAACTTCACTTAAGTTCACTATCTACAAATATCTCTCAAAACTTTGTCCCAAAAAATCTAGTTTATTGAACATTTTCTGATGCAGAAACTGCAAATAAACACACTAATAAACAAAGATAAGTGAAATGTTTTTTGCACGTTAATCTATAAGTTTTGAAATGTTAGGAAACAAAATAAAAAATGAAAATATTGGACTTTAGGACAGTTTTCACATGCTATGTTACATGCATTTGTATCTTTATTTTTTATATGGTTTTTTTTTTCACATTGTTATATTGTTGTTCTACTGTTTACGTTTTAGTTTTTTGTTTTTTTTTCTATTTTTTTGTTTTTGTTGTTTTTATAAAGGCCATCAACGTGCCAGGAGTTATATGGCACTTTGAAATCAATGGGTAACCAGTCAGATAGGTCTGTAGGCGGGACTATAGACTTATATAGATTTAGATTAATTTATTTTATTGGAAAGTGGATAAAAAAATAACAATACAGATAATGGGAAAAATGCTGAATGTCTGCCCAATAATCAGATGGATCCTAGTTTTAATAAGTGTGTTGTTACCTGATAAAAGATTTCTGTAAGTTTCAGTATTTGTAGTTGGACCACCTTGATTGAACACTCTTGCACTCTTGTTTTGGACTGTTTGTCCTGTGTCTTTTATTTTTTTAAACAGGCTCTGGTGTTTGGTTGATTTTTTTTTTTCTCTTGACAACCCTTCTTGGTTTAGACAAGAGAGAGGAAAAAAAAAAATACTGTAGGGGTGAAAATCTTTTAGCTCCAGTGGAATGCGACAGTCCCTGCCACCATAAAGAAGAAATGTATTGATGTAGTGGACTGAAATGTGGGAGAGAGTGAAAGCAAGAAAGACACAGAAATGGTGATCTAGAAAGAAATAGAGGGAGGGTAAGGTGGAGACTGTAACAAATGTGCCCCCTGAGCAGTCCCCAGCAGCTCTGTGATAAATAGCTCTGCGCTTGAAAAGAACTGTGCATGGTTTCTTCAGAGTTCTTGCAGGAGTGGGGGAAAGACTACTGTTCCCATTAATGTTAAATTACTTTTAATTTTCACAGACAAGAAAAAGGAAATTCAGATCACAGGAGCACTCAGTGTTTTTGATGCAAATTGTGTTTTTAGTGTCCTGGAATTTGTTAGATTTACAGCTTTTTGAGGACAACAAAGTAAAAAGTGGGGCTATGATAATTAGAAGTCTGAGACAAAATGTGACATTAGCATTATTATATTTTGTCTAGCCATTTTTTGAGTGGTGCAAACATTCACAAACTTAAAGTAAGACTTCCACGGCCCATTTCCTAATCTGAAAATCTTTTGTGGCCCACCCAGACCTTTAACCCAAACTTTGATCTTCACACCAGCCTGGTGAAGTATTTCCTCTTTAGTCTTATCATTCTTTTTGATCTCCTCACAATTTGCTTGTTGAGGTTGTTTCTCTATTAATGGAAAATAAATAATAACTTGAAATATTTAAATTCCTGGACTTTGATTAGTTCTGTTTCTTTTTTTAAATGTTAATATTTAATGGCAATTTGATACTCAACTACAAAATTGAAAATTATGATTTTTTTTTAAATTTATTAATTACAAATTTTGTGTATTTATTGTACACTCTTGTGGCCCAACTTAACCTCCCATTAGGGGCCGCAGCCCATACTTTAAGAATCACTGGTCTGTACATTCAAGCATCCATCTACCGGTCACAGCAGATGGCTGCCCCTCCCTGAGCCTGGTTCTGCTGGAGGTTTCTTCCCGGTAAAAGGGAATTTTTCCTTCCCACTGTCGCCAAGTGCTTGCTCATAGGGGATTGTCTGATTGTAGGGGTTTTCTCTCTAACATTGTAGGGTGTTTACCTTATATAAAGTGCCTTCAGGCAATTGTTGTGAATTGGCACTAAATAAAATCAAATTGAACTGAATATATTTTAAAAAATCGATTTTAAAATCAGTAAAAGATAAAAGAATACATACGACTGTGTTAAAGTAAGCATCCCTAAACAACATTTCAACAGACAGGGCATAGAAATTTACTACTTTTGAGGTCCTCCTGCAAATTACCAGATTGGGGAATATAATGGATTAAAAACTGCAAGGAACAACAGCATATCCTTTTTTTTGTAGACTAATACATCAGTGCATTCCAAGCAAGTAAGGATGCAGATTCATGTTGTAAGTCAAGAGCTACTTAGTGCAAAAGTAGTCACAGTAAGTAGTTTGCCCTTTTTCTCACACTGCAAGGTTGCAGTAATTAGGGGTGTTTTTCACCAAAAAGCAAGCAGTGTTATTATTCCAATTGGAGCTGAAAAATCACCCAGTAGCACTTTACAATATTATGCAGAATAGGAAGAGGACAGGGAGCAAAAGAGAGGCTTATCTGAATAAAAAGCTCTTATCATGTTGTTTCTGCCTCTCTAAGCCATCGCCATATCCCCAAGGTCAACAGCTAAATAAATGTCTTTATGGGGGGATATTTGCCAGTTTTCTGCTGAAATCTTGTCCAATTATACACTTTCTATCTCTTTCGAGTGACATGCTACCCTTATTCCAGCATTCTACACACACACACACACACACATACTCGAACGTTTGTTTCTGCCTCTAACCCCTAACCAAATCTATCTGTGCGTTAATACATTTTCCAATTTTGCAAATCATCTTAAATACTTTACTGCAAAGAAAACTGCCATTAAACAGCAAGGTCAGCAGTTATATTATCATCTACATATTTTCTGTTGTAACTCTTTGACTGTCATTCCACCAGTTATAACATTTTATGCTGTTGCTGGGTGTTAGAGTTCCCGGGATGATATAGAGTTATGAAGATTCTTGTGAACACAGCTGGCTTTTGGGCTTCACCAACATAAGTGAACAGGAGACTCAGTTTAACCACATTATTTAAATCAGACATAGGCAAAATATGGCTTACGGGTCAGAACTGGCCCGCGGACATTATAGCAGCATTTAAGTGAATTGTTTTATGTCACAGTACAGCATGCCTGCCTGTTACAGTATGCTTTTAGGTTGTTTCCACCTTTCACTGAAAGCATGATAGCTTGTTTGCATTAATAGATGACCTCTCTCATTCGGCTTAAACCCAAAATGTTCCATCAGTGAAGCTATAGACTGTGGCTTTGAAACCAAGTCCTCTGTGACTTGTTCTTCCAGAGTTTCTGGCTTAAATTCTGAAGTCCTTGTAAAACCCCCTTTTAGCCTTGAGTAACATGATTGCTGCCTGAGCCCTGCCCACAATGATACTCTGACACAGAGAGCAGATGAGAGGACAGAAGCAGCATGACTAGAAAGCACTGCAAAACCCTCCAAAACAAACATCTCCTCAATTAGACAAAAGTTCTTTTGGTGCCTCTCCGGTCTCCCTACATAATCTCTCTTTTTTTCTGTTCTTGAATGTATTACACACTCTAAACCCAATTGCTCAAAATAATAGAATTTTGTAAAAATTAATATGCTAATTCAGGATTTATTTTTTAAAGTGTTTTGAGTTTGTTCTGTGACATTTTCTTCCTTTTTGAATTATCTTGAACCATTTTTTGTATGAAGTAAGCATCACTAAAAGGTACAGTTTCACTGTACTCATTACTGTTGTTTAAGAGTGTCTGTCTGACGTCATCATGTTAGTGTGTGTGGTGACGGATAATATAACAGCATCAATGGGAGCCTTTGTTTCTGAAAGAAAGTTAGCTGTAGGTTACTAATTTTTATAAAGTTATAACCATGAATAAGAAGGGTATGCAGTTATAAACTCTTCACAGTGAGCAATATAATATGTTTTGGTTCCCACTAAAGAGCTACTGTAAATACCCCTGTAACACTTTGGCAGTATATGAATAATTCAAATAATACAGGAAATTAAAGCTGGTATGCCAAATGAACCTTTATACCACCCAGTGCTAATTACAGAACAAAATTAGTAGCATTTTAGGGATTGGTGCAAAAATCAGGTACGGGAAATCATGCAACAGTGAGCAGCTAGAAACAAATGATGGCACAGAGATGAGTCCTAATGTGTTATGAAAAAATATTTTATGTGAACTTTTTATGAATATTTTAAACTGCTGACTTCCACTTCCTCTTTTCCCCTTTCTCCCCAGGAGTTGTTTTCTCCAAAGTCCTCATCAATCTGTCCCTTACTGTTCTCTCATAATACAGATGTCTTTATGAAACAATAGTACATACAAACATGCACACACTCCCGCAGTCATGCGCACACACACACACACACACACACACACACACAGCTTTCAAAGCTTAGCTGAATCCTTCTTCCATTCCCTCAACAGAAACACACACACACGCACACCGAAACCCACAGCTGTCTGTGGATTAACATAAGCACACACACAATGCACACAACCTCTCCTCCTCCTGGTAATCTCTCCTTTTAGCATCTCCTCTGTCCTATTATGTGGGGATTTTCCTTCTGATGGGAATTCCAGCAGCATCAACACCGAGAGGCCATCTAATTAGCCATAGATGGATGACTTCCAATACAAGAAAGAGGCTATCTCACAGTGCTAATCATCATCACTGGAAACCACTTCTTACATTAAAGAAAAACACATCTGCTATGAGGCTGCATTTGGGAGAGAAAAATGTGTTTTTCCCTCCTTTAGTGGCTCTGATTTGGTCTTTTCATGGCTGTCCAAACAGGTTACAAGTGCCAGTTTTTTTCCACTTGCCACTGCAGTTCATCAAGATCACCTTTAGAATTCAAAAAGCAAATGTGACTTTAAAAGCTGAGTAAAACAGCCATTCATTGCAATATTGAAAGCCCTCACTCCTCGTAAACAATGAGTTAGAAAAGCTGATTGTATTTGTGAACTGATCACAGACAGATTGTGCTTTTGTTGTAGTCACCAGTACAGCTATACCAAGCAACGATCTCAAATCCCAAAAATAAAGCAAATGTGGAAGTGCCAAAAATGTAGTTCCTCTATTGGCCACTTGAGGCTGGCTCAAAAGCTAATGTGTCCCCACAGACTCTGGTGTTAAAATGCACAACTTTACAGCATTAAAAAGTTTACAGCATGGCACAAAAACGTTTTTGACCTCTATGGATAGTTCCCCCCCTTCCTAACAATTGTATGACTGCATCCTATAGAATACAAACTATAAACCAAACACTGGGTCCTGGCAGACAACCTGCATTACTGTATGGTCACTCATGCTTTCATAGAGAAAATCCTTCTAGAAAAGTTGAATTAAAGTAGAATTAGCAGACTGCAAGCCATCAGATTGATCCTTTAAGAGACCTGAAAGCTGTTAGTGGTCCTTTGGCCCCTATCCACTTCTCTAAAGCACTGTTTAATACCCCTTTTCTCTACCTATATCCATCCATCTTTCACTTTATCCCCCTTTCTCTCTTACTGCCTTCACACTGCTCTCTCTTTATGACTCTCTCTTTCCCTTTCCTCATCCATTACTTTATCCCCCATTCATCCGCCCTTTGACTTCTGTTCATCCTGATGTCCATGCATCCATAATGGAGTATACAAAGCCTTGCATTCTAGGGATTACCTCTACAGATTTCCTCTCCTTTCGGCTACTCTGTCCCTTTATGCCTTCTTTACTCTCTGTAGCTCTTTTTTAAAACTTTTCTCCGTGCCATTTGCAGCGTCTCCTCCTATATCGACATCTCATTTTCTTCCTCTCCCCCTCTCTGTCTACCCCACTGACTATCCACTGTGAGTTATCTCTTGCTTTGAGGTGGTATTGTGGGGCTGATATATAGAGCTTTTTGTAGACTCTTAGTAAGGTAATCTATACTGTGATGTGGGGAGTTTCTGTTGGTAAAACAAGTGGACACAAGTCTTAACATCCAAGGGGCAGAATATGTCACAAGAAATCATGACAAGAAAAATCAAAGGAGGCAATTAAAAAAAAATGCAATGCAGTGAATACATGACATTTAAGGTGTTGCTCATTGGTGTTGGGTGGAAATCGAACATTTTTACTAAAAAAATTAAGGTATCACTTTAGACGGTAATAACCAGCAAATGTAAAGAGGCCTTGTCAAGCGTCATAAAGAGTAGACAAATTATCGAACGCATGATACATACAGTATACAGCTTCGGAAAAAATTAAGAGACCACTGCAAAATTATCAGTTCCTCTGATTTTGCTATTTATTGGTATATGTTTGAGTAAAATGAACATTTTTGTTTTATTCTATAAATTACTGACAACATAACTCCCAAATTCCAAATACAAATATTTTCATTTAGAGCATTTATTTGCAGAAAATGAAAAATGGTCAATATACCAAAAAAGGTCCAGTGTTTTCAGACCTCAAATAATGCAAAAAAAAAGTTCATATTCATTTTTAAACAACACATTACTAATGTTTTAACTTAGGAAGTGTTCAGAAATCAATATTTGGTGGAATAACCCTGATTTGCAATCACAGCTTTCATGCGTCTTGGCATGCTCTCCACCAGTCTTTCACATTGCTGTTGGGTGACTTTATGCCCTTCCTGGCGCAAGAATTCAAGCAGCTCAGCTTTCTTTGATGGCTCGTGACCATCCATCTTCCTCTTGATCACATTCCAGAGGTTTTCAATGGGGTTCAGGTCTGGAGATTGGGCTGGCCATGACAAGGTCTTGATCTGGTGGTCCTTCATCCACACCTTGATC